>BPTQ01000008.1:363522732-363573148 GCA_019973895.1 Chrysanthemum seticuspe | reverse complement strand
AAATTCACTAATAACACACAAAAATTTTTACTATACCCACCAACTCATTTCAAAATTTACCCCCTAATTAACAAAGAAACTGAAAACTTAAACACAAACCCAAACTGACGCCACTGCACAGCAGTCAACATGTTCTTTTTTTTGTGCCGATTACCACTACTGCACCTCCACTTTTGGCCGATATCCGTCATTGTATATTCTTTTTACCACTATAAACTTTGTTTAATTTTCAAACCAACTACTATTTCCATAATTTTTTTTCATTTAAACACCATAAATCTCAAGACTTTTTCAAGCAAACATTATGTTCAAAAATTGGGTATTCTAATACGCCATAATCTTATGGGTTAAAAACTTGTATTACAAACGAACTTTTTCAGAACTCTAAATACCACAAATTTACTTTTTTTTAATACCTTTATCATCAACCAAACTTTTAATTTGTTTCAAATATCACCATTTTTCTTATATGTTACTGCCTATAGCCGGTTTTCACCTCCACGTCATCACCATTAGCCGTGTTTTTTTTCTTGTACAACTGACGACACGTCACCGCAGTCAAACCCAAACACAAATTCAAAAGTCAAAGAAACAATTAATCCCCCATTTAAAACTTTACTCAACCACCCATATCATTTTTAAAAACACACAATAATCA
The DNA here is from genome assembly GCA_019973895.1 of Chrysanthemum seticuspe. Taxonomy (NCBI): domain Eukaryota; kingdom Viridiplantae; phylum Streptophyta; class Magnoliopsida; order Asterales; family Asteraceae; genus Chrysanthemum; species Chrysanthemum seticuspe. The sequence continues at coordinate 363,572,490 of BPTQ01000008.1, read as the reverse complement.
CTTAAACCCTAATCAACACACACATTCATCTGTAAAAAATACACACATTCATCTGTCAAAAACACACACATAAACAATGAATTCAGATAGCAAAAAAGGTATGGTTTTTTTAATTTTTTCATATATTAGTTGATGATTGATTGTAGAATAATTAGTAACGGCTTTTTTGATCTGTAAATGGTGATGTTTGGGGTTGTTAATGATTCTATGTAAAATGGGGTTGTTTTGTAGTCTATAATGGTTGTTATGTTCTGTGTAATGTATGCTCTGTTTTTTGTTTTCATTGCTCTGATTTTCGTATACATAATGATTCTTATGTGTTTGATGAAATGTTCATAAAGTAGTTGGAATGTGCCTAGAACCTTATTTGCGTTGCCAATAATGTGCCTAGAACCATTGTTTCATGCCTAATTAAGTGTTTTGTGTTTGAGCATTTTTTGTTGCCTTTTTGTGACTACACTGAGAGGTCCAAATCAATGAAAGCATTGGAATGTGCCTAGTTTGTGATTGGCCAGCAATGAGAGTACCTAGGAGACTTGTTTGTGCTTGGCCACCAATGAGACTACATGCAACCTAGTTTGTGATTTGGCATCATTGAGAGTTCAAATGCAGCCTATTTTGTGATATTGGCCAACAATGACAGTACCTAGCAGACATGTGTGAGATTGCATAACTTATGAGAGTACCTAGCAGAAATGTGTGAGATTGGACACCAATCACAATACCTTGCAGCCTTGCTTCCTTGTTTTGGATAACACAAAAGAGGACCAAATATGAGAACACACTGGATTCTTCTATAATGGTAAACCTTCAAAAAGTTTTTCTTTGATTGTGATATAGCTTAACATTTAAATCAATCAAATTGATCTAACATTTGTTATTTGCAGATGTCATACCAATTTCTTCTGATTCAAGCAATTCAGAATCAAGTGCTGCTGCTTCAGGAATCCTGTTAGGATTTAGAAAATCCATTAGTTAAAGTGTCGGTCACTTCAAGCATATGTATTCGTTAGAAAGCTCGTAGTCATAGTCAAGTTATGTTAATAAGTAGTTAGTTAAGTAACACCGTGGAGGACGGACAGGTCTTTGCCCACTGTATACCTGATCCACAGCCCGTAGGAGGCGTGTCTTGTAAGAAACTATAAATACCCTCTACCTCCCAAGGTAGAGGGTTGGAGCTTCAATACCATTTTTCTATGTTTCATCAAGTTCCCAACTCTCTCTACTTTTTGTCTCTAAAACTTCATCCATACGCCTACTTATGTTATGATATGATGTGTTTGTGAAATCCAATATGTTACAAATGGTATCAAGAGCCATGGTTTGATCACTCATCTTTCATGATTCTTGGATTTTTTAGTGGATTTCATAAGGTTTTTGGTTTTGAATGAGTTTAGAGTAGTTTGCATCATTTTGATCATTTCTAATGTTAAAGCTTGGATTTTGATTGTACTTTTGTGTTTAGAATCATTATAAGTGTTTAGGTTTTGATTTGTAAGGCTTGAATCATCGTAGTTAGGTTGTTTTTGGATTGAAAAGTGGTGGTTTTTGAATATTGGTACAAAGCGAGTTGAGTCTCGTTGATATTTTCTTGCTTGCGAGTTGTCTTGTTCTGTGAAGCGAGTTGTCAGATAAGCGAGTTGTACCTTAAGCGAGTTGCTTTGAAAGCGAGTTATCAGCTTTTGCGAGTTGTCATTTAAGCGAGTTGTATCTTAAGCGAGTTGACTTGGAAGCGAGTTGTCAGGTTATGCGAGTTGTCATTTAAGCGAGTTGTGCCCTAAGCGAGTTGTTATAGAAGCGTGTTGGGTTTTATGCGACTTGAATATTAAGCGAGTTGTCTCTTAATGCGATTTGTGTTCCATGCGACTTGTCTATTAAGCAAGTTGTCTTCAAAGCGAGTTGATCAGAGTGCGAGTTATCTTGGGTGCGACTTGTCAAGTATACTACTTGTCTATTGAGACTTGTCATTTCCTCATGTTACATTTTACGGTTTTTCTTTTGATTTAGTAAAATCCCGTGAAAGAATCTATTTCCCGGTTTAATTAAAAGAGTTATAAAATCCCGTAGAATCTGTAATCATGTCTACCAACGTGCCTACAATCATCTCTTCTGTTGCTGAGGACGTTCAAGCTGCAGGATCAGATACTCGTCCACCCATGTTAGACAGAACTGATTATGACTCATGGGCTCAACGAATCAGATTGTACTGCTTGGGTAAGGAAAATGGGGTTAACATTCTCAAATCAATTGATGAAGGACCGTACCAAGTTGAGACTACCAGAGACATACTTGAAACTGCTGCTGATGGCTCAGTGACATTAGGATTGGATAGACAAAAGACATATGATGAACTTACTGATAAGGAGAAAAAGAGATACGATGCTGATATTAGGGCCTCAAACATTGTACTTCAGGGTCTACCAAAGGACATCTACAAGTTAATCAATCACAACACTGAAGCCAAAGCAGTTTGGGACAATGTCAAGATGCTTCTCTCCGGTTCAGAATTAACTAAAGAAGATAGAGAATCTCAACTGTATGATGATTTTGAGAACTTTAAGATGAACCCAGGGGAAAATGTCACTGAATACTACGTGAGGTTCCACAAGCTTGTGAATGACATGAGGAATATCAAAATGACTATGCCAAATATTCAGCTCAATTCAAAGTTTGTGAACAACATGAATCCCGAATGGCACAAATTTTATCACTTCAGTCAAGCTAACCAAAGGTTTTAGGCACACTAACTATGAGCAATTGTACGCATACTTGCTTCAGAATGAAAAACATGCTATGTTTGAACGAATGATCCTGGAAAAGTTCAAAACTAATTATGGTGATGCAAGCTCGTCGAATGATTCAACTGCATTCTATACAAATGTAGGAATAACCACCAAAGCATCTCAAGTGATACCAACTGGTAATGGTAATCACAAACTCATTCCAGATCCAGGGTATAAGCCTCCAGATTCAAACACATTCATGGAACATCTTGTTAATCAATTGGCTTTAATGGTCAAGCAGAACTTGAACCTCACCCCACACACCAACAATCATATCAGAACTGCATCCAATCTTCACAGTCATGCTACGGCTAAAGACGGAAAGGTAGTGGTGCAAAATGTGCAAGGAAGACAGAATGCATACCTTCCACATTATGAGCAAGGGAATGTTGCTGCTGGATATGGGAATGTTGGAGCTGGATATGGGAATGCTGGTGTTGGATATGGGAATGTTGGCGGTGGTGGTAGATATATGGGTAATCAGAATCGTGGAAGGAACATGGCTCAGGGTCAAGTAAAGCCCATTAAATGTTACAACTGTGGTGGAGAAGGACACATCGCAAGGAATTGCACTCTTCCAAAACGTCTACAAAATGCAGAGTACTTCAGGGACAAGATGTTGCTGGTCCAAGCTCAAGACAATGGAGCTATGTTGAATGAGGAAGAATTGCTATTTCTTGCTGAGGGAAATGCCAGAACTTATGATGCTGATATGGATGAACAGCCAGTGCAGGGTACGGGTCAGAACAATCCCAATGCATTTCAAGTCGCAGACTGTGATGCATTTGATTCAAATGTTGATGATGAACCAACTGCCCATACCATCTTCATGGCTAATATCTCACCAATAGTAACTCCAAGGGCTTCTTCACCTAACAGACCACTCCCTCCAGGGAATCAATCATTTCAGAGGTATTAAAACTATACGATAAGGTTGATGTGCAAAAGACACATGACAAATGTCACAATTCTCAATTTCCGGTCATTTCTCATACTCCATATTCATCATTTCATAACGGTTCATTCATGATTTTTCATTTCACATTAAACGCGTAAATTTCATATAAAATAAACGCTATCGCGTAATTTAATTATTTTGAACAATCGATTCAACACTTCCAAAAATCATTCCTATATATTTAAATACTCATATTAAGATTTAAAAATAATATAATGAGTTTACCCAGTGTTTTAAATGTATTTGGTATATAAATCGTTAAATTTATATTATTACGACGGTTTTCTTAAAAACTACACGATAATTATTATATCACTCAAATTTTGCAAGAAAAGTATTTTTATAATTTTTATGACCTAAATATATTTTATCTTGACCCGTGAAATTTAATTTTTATCTAACGCTACCTTAAATGTTCAAATGTGTATACAACTTACTAATATTACTTAACAATACTACAAGCTACTACTTATCCTCAAATAACTTTACATTTCTTACACTTACACATTTATAAACATAATAAATAATGTGAAGTATATGTATGTATTATTAAATGAAAGATTCACCAAGATTTTCAAGATCTTTAATTATATAGTCTTTCACTTCAAGACTTTTACACACACACAACTCAATTATTCAAAGTGAAAAGATCAAAATTCTCTTCCTCTTTCTTCTCCACAAAAATCCGGCCACCATGGTTGAATCAAGGAAGTGATCATCAAAATTTTTCTAATCAAGTTCTACACAACCTAGATACACTCTTGTTTTAGGTTTTGAAATAAAAACCTAGGGTGTTTAAGCTTAATCCTTGATCATAAACCTCATCAAGCAACTTGTAAGCATGAAACTTCATCTTTTACCTTTTCATATATATTTTTCATACATTTTCTTGAAGTCCTCATGATCATATTTGCATTGTTGTGATTTTATTCATTATCATCCAAGATTATCACCCATATGTGCTATATAAATATTTTTAACAATCATGTGCTAGTTAAAAGTTTATAAAAATGAGAAGTTTGAAAAATGGATCATCAAAGTCTAGTTGTGGTTTTTGGAGGAAATGGTTACATAAATTTTATATATTTTTATTTAAGTTTGTATATATATTTTTAGCCTCACAATGAATATTTATTTTGGTTATGATCAAATGAAGTTGTTTTACTAGTAGGATTGGTGATGAGTAGATTAAGGGATTTTTTTTTGTGGTGAAGTTGTGGTTAAACAAGTAGATAAAAATGGTAAAGTTTAAAATAAGCGCGGAAGCGCTGTCGAAATTTATAATTTTTCCGAAAAGTTAGTCATTTTTATAAGTTTTATTAAAGATTTAGAAAATAGATTTTTAGTTATGAACGTGGCCTTTTGAACGGACTAAAACGGAGTTATAACGAAAAAGATACGTAGTTTTCAAGTTACGATTTAAAAACTACCATTTTCCGGAAAATGTACATGCAGTCCCGATTTTCGTCTGACCAAACAGTGGCTTTAAACTTTCTGTGAAGTCTCCGAAGCTTAAAAATATATTAGTACTCTTGATTACCTTCGAGTGGATATAAAGAACTTGAAAAACGGACTTAAAACGAGTGAGTTATGGTTAACCGAACTTTGAGTCAAAAACGTGCTGAAAACACTATTCCCAGCATTAGTATGCTGTCAGGATTTTTTTATCAAGGTTTTGAGGGCCTAAACGATCGTTTCAGGGGAAATGGACGTTAAAAACGAGTTAGTTTTCCTATGTATATATTACGTCAAGTCCGATGTAAACCGATTTGTCAATTACTAAAACCGTTACGTAGTTTTAACTATATTTTCACCATTAGCTCAAAAGTAATTATTTTTGACAAGAAACCGTCACACATTCAAGTAACAATATTTTTATATAACTAGTTTTCAAGTAGCATATTGGGTGATACGTTTTCAAATCATGCATTCACGACAACATATCATAACTCAAGTCATAACATTCATTTTAGGTCGCGGATAGTTTCCGAGCCTCACTTTCGTGCACTTCATTTTGTTAGCATATCAATCACACCAGGTGAGTTCATACCCCGCTTTTACTTGTTTAAATTCCTATAAACCATTTGGGGCGAGATATATGCTTATTTATCCAAACATTTAAACTCTTTTGCCAAACAACCTACCTATACTTTAGACTTGATTGCGTTATATACTTGATTGGGTTATACTTGATTTCATATGCATACTTGGAACAAACATACAAGAATTAGTGGCTCCAAATTAAGTTGTTGGAAGGCTATTAATTTACAAACATACAAGAATTAGTGGCTCCAAATTAAGTTGTTGGAAGGCTATTAATTTACAAACATACAAGAATTAGTGGCTCCAAATTAAGTTGTTGGAAGGCTATTAATTTACAAACATACAAGAATTAGTGGCTCCAAATTAAGTTGTTGGAAGGCTATTAATTTACAAACATCCCAACACGAGTTGTTGGAAGACTCTTGTGGTGACATTTATACTTTTAACTACTATGATACATGCATACATGATTGACATACTATATTTTGGCAATGGGTTATGAACACACAGGTTGCAAGTTTTGTATGGGCGAAACTTGGAACTGAGTGGATTTACAATGCCTTTGCTGTGTGAACATTTCTCAAAGTATTTCAAATCATTTTGTTACAAACTTATGAACTCACCAACCTTTGTGTTGACACTTTTTAGCATGTTTATCTCAGGTCTTAAGGTGATAGCATATCATGGAGCTTTTGGGTCACATGGCATACATTGGAGTCTTGTGCTTTTAACTATTACCATTCGACATGTTTTGTAAACTCTTTATGTATTATCAAACTTTGTGATTTCTTGTTGTGTAAACTTTAACATATGAAATCGAATGGTAAACTTTTCAAAACGTCTCATTATAGAGGTCGTTTTCTGTATCCATACTTTGTGCTATGACGTCATATCCCAATGACACTATCGTTCCGCTGCGATATTTTGGGGGTGTGACAGATTGGTATCAGAGCCTTGGTTATAGAGAACTAGGTTGCATTTTAGTTCCTAGACTATAACCGCTCTCACGTCGATCCTTTCTTTTCCTATCACCTTACACACTTTTCGTGCGCATATGTTTTCTTAAGTATTCCTTCTAGAACTACCTCATTAGATAACGTAGTTTCCTTGTACCAATAGGGGAGTCCCAAAATCTAGTTGGGTCATCAAAGATATGGAGCTCAGTAATGAGCACTTATCTAACTTGATCTCATGACAGTTCTTGTTTGATGAGATGCGAGATCGAGCTAAATAAGTGTTACTATAAAGCTGGATAGATTTGATGATTTTGCCCGAGGATGGGAGTTCTCTTGAGGATACTTTAGGAACTGCTGGCGACTAAACCTCGTAGTGACTTTAGCACCTAACGGAATTTCCTACACACCAAGTGCGACTCTTCCTAGATACCTACCCTAAATTCCTCCTCCACTGTTTAGAATCAGATGATAGACTGGCTACCTATTTAAGTAACACCAATCGCCGAGACATGTATGCTTGGTGGTATGTACATGTGTGAAATGAGGCAATTATAATTATGGTGGCCAACATAATTATAAATGCGTCACAACTCACGTGGACATATGCGACCACGCATACGTAGATCGGTGTGGACACCTTAGGAACCAATTTGTGACGTGATATTATGTTTGAGGACGTTAAGTATAGACACTGGGAATTCAACGGTTCTTTCCCTTGCAGAGATCATGGCACCAAAGAGAGTAACACGCAGTACTGGCCGAGGTGGTGCGGTACCAAGGGGTGGAATGACAGGTGGGCGTGGAGGTAGAGAAGGCGGTAACGACATGGTTAACAATGACAACAACGCTGGCGGAAACCCTGACTTTGCCGCCATCATCGCTCAACAACTTCAAATCTTGCTTCCCACTATTGTCACACAAGTTGGAAATCATATGAATAACTCGGGAAACCACGGGAACGGGAACGGTACTGGCGACACCAACAATGTAGCTGGCAGTAACAACAACAACAACACCAACAACAACAACAACAGAATTGGATGCACATATAAGGAATTTTCGGCATGCAAACCTGTGGAGTTTGATGGTATAGGAGGTGCTTTGGCGTATACTCGATGGGTAGAGAAGACAGAGTCAGTGATCGACATCAGCAATTGTGCCACACATCAAAGGGTGAAGTATGCTGCTTGTTTGCTATCAGGGAAGGCATTGACATGGTGGAACACACAGCTACAGGCTAGGGGCAGAGAAGCAGCTATAGGCATGACATGGGACGAATTTAAGGCGTTATTGAAAGAGGAGTACTGCCCGGACAATGAAATGCAGAAACTGGAGGATGAATTTTATCACCACTCCATGATAGGGGCTGGTCACGCAGCCTACACAGACCGATTTCATGAGTTAGCCAGACTAGTTCCTCATCTAGTTACCCCTGAGTCCAAGAGAATCTCGAGGTACATATATGGTCTTGTTCCCGAAATCCGTGGAACTGTGAAAACAACTGAGCCGTCTACAATACAAAGTGCAATACTGAGGGCAGGAACCCTGACAGACGAGATGGTTAGAAATGGTACTTTGAAGAGCAGTGATAAGAGGAAGGAAGCAAGTGGGTCGAATAAGCAGATAGACGTGGTAGCAGACAACAAAAGGGCAAGAGTTTTTGTGGCAACTGGTACTGAACAAAGAGAGTATGCGGGTACACATCCCAAATGTGCTAAATGTGCTTATCATCACCCGAAGACCAAGCCCTGCCGCTTGTGTACAAATTGCAATCGATACGGCCATTTTAAGGAGCAGTGTAAAACACAGATTGGCAACATGAGGAATAACCAAAGGACTTGCTTTGAATGTAACAGCCCGAATCACTTCCGGAATAATTGTCCTCAGTTGAATAAGCCACCGATGCAAGCTCCTCTAGCTGTGGCAATTGAAGGAAATAACCCAAACCCTGTACTCAATATCAGTCCACCCCGAGGTCGAGCATTCTATATAGGGACCGAGGAAGCCCGCAATGCGTAACTGGTACGTTTTTCCTAGACCATTAAGTGATCCACCGTATTATTCAGATTCAGTGAGTCTCCTTAGATAAGAAACCTAGACGCGTAAGTTTTGGCATAAGCACTTTGACCATACATTCTGATTTCTCTAAGCCTAAGGGTAGAACTTTAAGTATCAGCGATTGAATCGCGAGGACGCGATTCTTCTATCAGGGGAAGAATGTCACAATTCTCAATTTCCGGTCATTTCTCATACTCCATATTCATCATTTCATAACGGTTCATTCATGATTTTTCATTTCACATTAAACGCGTAAATTTCATATAAAATAAACGCTATCGCGTAATTTAATTATTTTGAACAATCGATTCAACACTTCCAAAAATCATTCCTATATATTTAAATACTCATATTAAGATTTAAAAATAATATAATGAGTTTACCCAGTGTTTTAAATGTATTTGGTATATAAATCGTTAAATTTATATTATTACGACGGTTTTCTTAAAAACTACACGATAATTATTATATCACTCAAATTTTGCAAGAAAAGTATTTTTATAATTTTTATGACCTAAATATATTTTATCTTGACCCGTGAAATTTATTTTTATCTAACGCTACCTTAAATGTTCAAATGTGTATACAACTTACTAATATTACTTAACAATACTACAAGCTACTACTTATCCTCAAATAACTTTACATTTCTTACACTTACACATTTATAAACATAATAAATAATGTAAAGTATATGTATGTATTATTAAATGAAAGATTCACCAAGATTTTCAAGATCTTTAATTATATAGTCTTTCACTTCAAGACTTTTACACACACACAACTCAATTATTCAAAGTGAAAAGATCAAAATTCTCTTCCTCTTTCTTCTCCACAAAAATCCGGCCACCATGGTTGAATCAAGGAAGTGATCATCAAAATTTTTCTAATCAAGTTCTACACAACCTAGATACACTCTTGTTTTAGGTTTTGAAATAAAAACCTAGGGTGTTTAAGCTTAATCCTTGATCATAAACCTCATCAAGCAACTTGTAAGCATGAAACTTCATCTTTTACCTTTTCATATATATTTTTCATACATTTTCTTGAAGTCCTCATGATCATATTTGCATTGTTGTGATTTTATTCATTATCATCCAAGATTATCACCCATATGTGCTATATAAATATTTTTAACAATCATGTGCTAGTTAAAAGTTTATAAAAATGAGAAGTTTGAAAAATGGATCATCAAAGTCTAGTTGTGGTTTTTGGAGGAAATGGTTACATAAATTTTATATATGTTTATTTAAGTTTGTATATATATTTTTAGCCTCACAATGAATATTTATTTTGGTTATGATCAAATGAAGTTGTTTTACTAGTAGGATTGGTGATGAGTAGATTAAGGGATTTTTGTGGTGAAGTTGTGGTTAAACAAGTAGATAAAAATGGTAAAGTTTAAAATAAGCGCGGAAGCGCTGTCGAAATTTATAATTTTTCCGAAAAGTTAGTCATTTTTATAAGTTTTATTAAAGATTTAGAAAATAGATTTTTAGTTATGAACGTGGCCTTTTGAACGGACTAAAACGGAGTTATAACGAAAAAGATACGTGGTTTCCAAGTTACGATTTAAAAACTACAATTTTCCGGAAAATGTACATGCAGTCCGAGTTTTAACTGACCAAACAGTGGCCTTAAACTTTCTGTGAAATCTCCAAAGTTTAAAAATATATTAGTACCCTTAATTACCTTCGCGTGGATATAAAGAACTTGAAAAACGGACTTAAAACGAGTGAGTTATGGTTAACCGAACTTTGAGTCAAAAACGTGCTGAAAACACTATTCACAGCGTTAGTAAGCTGTCAGGATTTTAATCAAGGTTTTTGAGGGCCTAAACGGACGTTTCGGGAGAAACGGACCTTAAAAACGAGTTAGTTTTCCTATGTATACATTACGTTAAGTCCGATGTAAACCGATTTGTCAATTACTAAAACCGTTACGTAGTTTTTAACTACATTTTCACCATTAGCTCAAAAGTAATTATTTTTGACATGGAACCGTCACACATTCAAGTAACAATATTTTTATAACTAGTTTTCGAGTAACATATTGGGTGATACGTTTTCAAATCATGCATTCACGACAACATATCATAACTCGAATCACAACATTCATTTTAGGTCGCGGATAGTTTCCGAGCCTCACTTTCGTGCACTTCATTTTGTTAGCATATCAATCACACCAGGTGAGTTCATACCCCGCTTTTACTCATTTAAATTCCTATAAACTATTTGGGGCGAGATATATGCTTATTTATCCAAACATTTAAACTCTTTTGCCAAACAACCTTACCTATACTTTAGACTTGATTGCGTTTTATACTTGATTGGGTTATACTTGATTTCATATGCATACTTGGAACAAACATACAAGAATTAGTGGCTCCAAATTAAGTTGTTGGAAGGCTATTAATTTACAAACATACAAGAATTAGTGGCTCCAAATTAAGTTGTTGGAAGGCTATTAATTTACAAACATACAAGAATTAGTGGCTCCAAATTAAGTTGTTGGAAGGCTATTAATTTACAAACATACAAGAATTAGTGGCTCCAAATTAAGTTGTTGGAAGGCTATTAATTTACAAACATCCCAACACGAGTTGTTGGAAGACTCTTGTGGTGACATTTATACTTTTAACTACTATGATACATGCATACATGATTGACATACTATATTTTGGCAATGGGTTATGAACACACAGGTTGCAAGTTTTGTATGGGCGAAACTTGGAACTGAGTGGATTTACAATGCCTTTGCTGTGTGAACATTTCTCAAAGTATTTCAAATCATTTTGTTACAAACTTATGAACTCACCAACCTTTGTGTTGACACTTTTTAGCATGTTTATCTCAGGTCTTAAGGTGATAGCATATCATGGAGCTTTTGGGTCACATGGCATACATTGGAGTCTTGTGCTTTTAACTATTACCATTCGACATGTTTTGTAAACTCTTTATGTATTATCAAACTTTGTGATTTCTTGTTGTGTAAACTTTAACATATGAAATCGAATGGTAAACTTTTCAAAACGTCTCATTATAGAGGTCGTTTTCTGTATCCATACTTTGTGCTATGACGTCATATCCCAATGACACTATCGTTCCGCTGCGATATTTTAGGGGTGTGACAAAGTACAATCAACTGAAATTATTGAATCAGATATTGAAAATATGGGTAATAGCAATGTTGTCCCATATGATCAATATGTGAAACAAAATGAAAGTGAGATTGTACCAAGTAATGCATCTTTTGCAGTCAGTGATGACTATGTTTTTGATGAATTCACTGCATGTGCCCCTGATGATTCTATTATTTCTGAACTAAACGCCTATAAAGAACAAGTTGCTATATATGAACAACGTGCTAAGTTTGAATTGACTACCCGTTAGCAGGAGATGGATAACCAAATGCGTACAATTATCAGAAAAAGCAATTTTAGGGAAGAAATGTTAAAACAAGAGTTAGATTCCTTACAAGAAAAGCTTAACAAAACTGTTAAACAGAAACAAGAACTTAAAGATAATGTGAAAGTACTTAAACAAGAATTCAATGCTAACGAATCAAAACTTTTAAATGAATTTTCCAACCTAAAAACCTTGAAGAACAAACTTGAAAATAAATTGTACGTACAAGGGAACACCTTTCAGACTGCTCACATGATCACTAAGCATAGAGTTCTAAGTGATAAGCATAGCGTTCCACTTATAGATGAACCAAATCATAAGGCGTGTAGTAAGGCTAAAGCAGCTCAAAAAGTAATCTAGGATGGAAATGAGATTCTTAAGCCTAGACAGAAACCCACTTGTGCTGAGTGCTCTGAGGAAGATAAAAAATTAGAAGAAGTCTCTAGGAAAAAATTGGATGATAAATTTAATAGTCCCTTGTGCATAAGAGATAAAATCATCGTTAAAACACCAAATTATTCTAAGGACGACTGGATTGCCTTTAATAAATTTAGACCTCAGACCCAGCTGACCCCTGAACAAATTTTCTGGAAAAAGGATCTGGACAAACAAAAAGCTGATGATTTTATTGAAAAGAATTTCCCTTGTAGGAAATTGCCTCCAGCCACTGTGTATCCCCCAAATACACCAATGCATTTAGTGCCTAGAAATCTTCCCACTAATAGCAAGATCTTAATCAGCCTTTATGTAGTTTACCAACTATTTGTTGATTTTGAGAAAACGTGTAAGAAGAGAATCACACCCACTGGGATAACTGAAGGGGAAAGGGGTTTTGAACAAACTAAAGAATGCTATTTAACTGAGGTCATGCCTTTCTTTAAACAACTTAAAGGAAAATTTGAGAGTCTTCAAAAGGGAATGGACATAGAGATTAAAGAAATGAAAAAGATGTTTAATGATTTGGAATTTGAGGTCAGTATGTATGAACGTGAGCTTAAGAGTAATGAAATAGAGATAAAGAATCTGCACATCATTAATGATAATCTGATCTCTCAATGTGTGGCTCAAGATGTGTTCTACACTGTTACAAATTGTTCTATTACTGTGTCTCAATTTCATGAATTAACTGTTGCATTAAAAGTTTCCCATGATCGTGTCATTGAGCTTGAAACCACAAATTCAAAATTGCATGATAAAGTAGAACAGGATGATCATGATAATTTGGTAAAACATTATTCTAAACTTGAAGTTGAACATTTTAATTTGCAACTAAAATATCAACATCTCAAAGAAAATGTTAAAACCTCAAATATCAAGACATCCTCGTATGTTCCTGAGTTTGATGCAGTTTTTGAAATAAACAAACGTGACGAACAGATTCGAGCTCACTGTAACACGATCAGAAGGATGAAAACCCAAATTTCACAGTTAAAGGGTGAAAAGAACAATATGAATGGCTCCCAAATGCCTCATCCTTTAGATTCTCAGTATTCTCAAAACTTTCATCTTCAAAACATCACTAATGTATTACAACAAGAAAATGAGAGTTTTCTAGAAGAAAATGAAAAGATTAAACGACACTTTAAAGAGTTATATGATTCAATGAAAGTCACTCGTGACAAGAACAACAAAAAAATAACCTCTTTGCAAAAGGAAATTGAGAATCTCAAAAGTCAGGTTAAAGGGAAAACGCCACTTGTCTGTAATGAGAATGCTGCTTCAAAGGCATCTGCGGATTCTAAGTATGCTGTGACTGTAAAATATATATTCCTCCTCACCTTAGAAATAACGAACTTGGGTTTCCAGAATATTTTTCGTACCTTAAGGATAGTCTAGAATGTCTTCGTGAGATTGTCGAAGAGGATAGCATAAATAAACCACTTGATAGTGAAGTTAGGTATGCATGCTTATATGCCAAACGATCTCAGGAACTTTTAGAATGCTTAAGAGCAACATACCCTAAATCCTTTTGTAAGAAAGATAAAGTCGTTATGCTTTGCTCTATGCCTAGTGTTAAGCATGCAACCCATGATATGCCTTGTTCTGTGCCGAAAGTCAAGCATGTGAACTTTGATGTGCCTGCAAGTACTTCAGATCCCAGCACTTCTAGATCAGGAATGCATAAAGTAGTAAAACCAACTAATGTTCCCATCATTCTCTCTACAGGAGTAATTAGTGACACTATGGCAAGCGGGTCAAAGCCTTCAAGCAATACAAAGCAAGATAGGACCTCGCAAGCTAAGCGTGATCAATGGAAGAAAGTAGAAGACCACCCTAGGAACAATAAGTTTGTGTTGAATAAGACGAATCGTGTTGATTCTAGTATTAGCTATAAGCGTACTGTAATTAATTCGAATTCTGCTACTTCTTGCAAAACATGTAATGATTGTATGATTTCTGGTATTAATCATGAATGTGTTGTGAATGATGTGAGCAATTTTGTTATATCTTCGGTAAAAAATGTTAACACTAGAAAACAGGTTAAGAAGGTCAGAAGACCAAGGTGGAAGAGGGCTAGAAAATATTGGAAACCAATAGGAAGAAAATTTAGTAATGTAGGTTATCATTGGATACCTAGTGGCCGTAAATTCCATCTTAATGAGTTGTGCCCTAAATTATCTAGATCAATGCCCATTAGGAAATGGATGCCTACTGGTAGAACTATACCTTTAAGAAGTGAGCATACTTTGAATAGATCTGCTGTTACTACTAGCCTGACATCTACCTCTAATGATTTCATTGACTCTTTTTCTGATGTGGATGTTCCAATCTCGTTTTCTAACAAAGTGGAACCCATTCTCGCATGGGGATCCAAACTATCCAGTCATCCATATTTGTCTGTGTTCAACTGTAGGTCCTTCAAATCATTATGTGGTACCTGGACTCAGGTTGTTCCAAGCATATGACTGGAGATCGCTCGTGGCTCATGAACTTCGTGAGTAAATTTATCGGGACTGTTAGATTCGGGAATGACTATTTTGGGGCAATTATGGGTTATGGAGATTATGTGGTTGGTGATAGTGTAATTTCCCGGGTATACTATGTTGAAGGTCTTGGTCATAATTTGTTTTCTGTTGGTCAATTCCGTGACTCTGATCTAGAAGTGGCTTTTAGAAAACATACTTGTTTCGTTAGAGAACTTGACGGTGTGGAACTTTTAAGAGGAAAATGTGGAACAAACCTATACACCATCTCTATCGAAGATATGATGAAGTCTTCTCCAATCTGCTTGTTATCTAAAGCCTCTAAAACTAAGTCATGGCTATGGCATCGCTGTCTCAACCACTTGAACTTCGGAACCATAAATGACTTGTCTAGAAAGGATCTCGTAAGAGGATTACCCAGATTGAAGTATGAAAAAGATCATCTTTGTTCAGCATGCCAATTGAGAAAAAGCAAGAAATATGCCCATAAACCCAGACCTACAAACTCAGTTATGGAAGTTCTACATACACTTCATATGGACCTATGCGGACCCATGAGAGTACAAATGATTAATGGGAAGAAATATGTGTTAGTCGTTGTTGATGACTTCTCTCGATTTACGTGGGTTAAGTTTTTGAGGACAAAGGATGAAACTCCGGATGTCATCATCAAACTTATCAAACAGCTGCAGGTTCGACTTAACAAGACTGTTAGAATTATTCGAACGGACAATGGAACTGAGTTTGTTAACAAAGAACTAAGTCAGTTTTATGAAAGCATTGGAATCAGCCATCAAAGAAGTGTTCCACGTACTCCTCAACAGAACGGTGTAGTTGAAAGACGAAATCGGACCCTTGTGGAAGCTGCAAGAACTATGCTAATATACTCAAAGGTCCCAATGTTTCTCTGGGCTGAAGCCATTGCCACTGCTTGCTATACCCAAAATCGTTCCCTTATACATACCACTCATAGAAAAACTCCATACGAACTTGTCCACAATCGAAAACCGGATCTCTCCTTCCTTCGTGTGTTTGGTGCTTTGTGCTATCCAACAAATGATGGTCAAGACTTAGGTAAATTAAGAGCTAAGGCGGACATTGGAGTTTTTGTGGGTTATGCACCAAACAGGAAGGGTTACCGAATCTAAAACAAAAGAACTCGAGATATCATGGAAACTATTCACGTTACGTTCGATGAGCTGTCTGGGCAAATGGCTCCAGGACAATCAAGTTCTGGACCCGCATCTCAACATTCGTTAAGTAGTCCCATTAGTTCTTCTCTTGTACAAAATCCCTCACCAGCAATTCCATATGTACCCCCTTCGGAAGATGATTTGAAGAAATTGTTTGATCCAATGTTTGATGAACACTATGAGCCTATTGCTAATGATCAGTCTAATCCATCAACAGAGGCTGCCCCTAACCCAGTCAACGTAGATAACCCTTCAGTTTCTATGTCATTGAGTCAAGAAGCGTCTACTGCAGATCACTCATCATCATCATCAAATCCTCAATCATCGAGTGTACATCATGGAAATGTTTCTGGCATCTATGATGGAGATAACCCCTTTTCTACGCCCGAAGATGCTCCATTTGAAAACATATTTGCTCCTGAACCAACTTCAGAACCATCTTCATCAGGAGATCCAAACTCTGCTACTTCAGTTCCTCAACAACAACCACACAAAAACCTTAGAAAATGGACACATGACCACCCTTTGGACAACATCCTTGGAAACCCTTCTCGTCCAGTATCCACTCGTAAACAACTTGCAACTGATGCCTTGTTGTGCTTCTTCAACTCCATACTATCTAAGGTCGAACCAAAAGACGTTAAAACAGCCATGACTGAAGACAGCTGGTTCAATGCCATGCAAGATGAAATTCATGAGTTCGATCGACTAGATGTATGGTAATTAGTACCTGCTCCTAACTGTGCTATAATCATTGCTCTAAAATGGATCTTCAAAGTAAAACTTGATGAGCATGGTGATGTGCTAAAGAACAAGGCTCGATTGGTTGCAAAAGGATACCGTCAAGAGGAAGGTATTGACTTTGAAGAATCACTTGCACCAGTTGCATGTATCGAGGCAATCAGAATCTTCCTGGCTAACGCTGCCAGTAAGAACATGGTAGTCTATCAGATGGATGTAAAGACAGCTTTTCTTAACGGAGATATGAAAGAAGTAGTATACATCAGCCAACCTGAAGGTTTTGTGAATCCAGAGCATCCTACTCATGTCTATCGCTTGAAGAAGGCCCTTTACGGTTTGAAGCAAGCTCCAAGGGCATGGTACGACACGCTATCGAAGTTTCTTGTATCTAATGGATTCAGCAAAGGAGCAGTTGATCCAACATTGTTCGCCAGAAAGTCAGGCAAACACTTAATTCATGTTCAAATCTATGTTGATGATATTATTTTTGCCTCGACTGACCCTAATGAATGTGACCGTTTTTCTAAGGAGATGGGCTCCAAATTTCAAATGTCAATGATGGGACAAATGTCATTTTTCTTGGGATTACAAATTTCACAAAGTCCCGGAGGAATTTTTATCAATCAATCTAAATATGCTAATGAAATCTTAAAGAAGTTTGGATTTGATTCTTGTGACCCTGTTGACACTCCCATGGTGGAGCGTACTAAACTGGATGAGGACCACTCAGGGATCATGATTGACCAAACTAAATATCGTAGTATGATTGGGTCCCTGATGTACCTTACTGCCAGTAGACCAGACATTCTGTTCGCTGTATGCATGTGTGCTAGATACCAGGCTAAGCCTACCAAAAAGCACCTTGAAGCGGTTAAACGGGTTCTTTCGGTATCTCCAAAGAACCATCAACATGGGACTTTGGTACCCGAAGGACACCGGTATGTCACTAACAGCCTATGCAGATGCTGACCATGCAGGGTGTCAAGATACACGTCGAAGCACGTCAGGAGGTGCTCAGTTTTTTGGTGATAAACTTGTGAGCTGGTCTTTAAAGAAACAAATGAGTACCTCAATATCCTCTACAGAGGCAGAATACATAGCCATGTCATCTTGTTGTGCTCAAATCCTATGGATGAAATCTCAATTATCTGACTATGGCTTTGAATTCAACAAAATCCCTCTGTATTGTGATAACAAGAGTGCCATTGCTCTCTCTTGCAACAACGTTCAACACTCAAGAGCAAAGAATATCGACATTCGACATCACTTCATCAGGGAGCAAGTGGAAAATGATGTGGTAGAACTATATTTTGTGAAGACTGAATATCAGTTAGCAGACATCTTCACCAAAGCTCTTGCTAGAGAACGTTTCGAGTTTATCCTCCCGCAACTTGGTCTAAAGAGTTTACAACCAGAAACACTCAAACGTCTTCAAGAGGAAGACGAGGAGTAAAGGCTTTTTTCTTCATCCATATACATATCTTCGAAAAAAATCAAAATACAAAATTATAAAACCAACAAAAAGAAAAGAGAAAAACATAAAATTTTCAAAAACCCATAAAAAAAAAAAAAAAAAAAAAAAAAAATCTTGAAAAATTTCAAAAATATGTTTTTCAAAAGCATGTCACTATTCTCCTCAAAAGTTTTCAAAATTTAATTTAAATCAATAGAGATCACAAATCTCAAAGGATTTGAAAATTGTGATCGGGGGAGAATTTGTGATTTAAGTTGGATATAAACTGATAATTCGATAAATGGTTTAGAAATATTATAACAAGCTCTCCTCCCTACATGTGCCAAACGATTTCAAATTTTCCATGCACATGTTAAGGGGGAGCATCTATATCAAACCAAAAAGGATTAAAATGTGATGGATTTGTCTCTAAGTGCAGGTTCTCTCTAATATGTGCAAAACACTTTCGAATCTCGATGCACATATTGAGGGGGAGAAACTTTTAGAAAATCACATCCTTTCCAAAAAATATCTTTAACAAAGTATTTAAAATACTAATTTTGATCGGGATAGTGGTGTCGATATTTTTAGAAAATGTTGATCAAAGAAGTGAATTCTTCATTATTAATCTTAGATTTTCAAGTCCTCTTGCCTCCATGTGCCAAAGCAATTTCAAACATACGATGCACATGTTGAGTGGAAGCTTTTTCTGAAATATCAAAAATAATTCAGGTACAAAATGCTTTGATCATATATCACAAGTACCTGTATTGATTATTCAAATGGTTTTCAATTGGTTTCAATGGCATAAGAACAATACCAAAAAGACCGACCAATTTTATTTTATGCATGGAGATATAAGGATGGTTAGGTTAGGTATTCGTTCCCACGATCCCTCCAAAGCCGGAGGGATATACCCAGGGACAATCCACTAGATAGTGTAGAAGTCCTTAGGTATGATGGAAAAAGGAGAAAAGTGAGAAATGGGAAGAGTGCGGACTGAGATAGAGCTAGAACTAGAACAAACCCAACAAGGTTCTAGTTATGAAATTTCGGTAAGCACTGAAGGGGTTGAAGAATGAAAAAGAAATGAATGAGAAAAGGGTGAAAAGAAATAGCCCTCCTTTATTTCAACCTTAGGGCAGAAACCGGGTTCAATTCGTATGCTACTGGTGGTTACCTAGGTAACACCGGTATTGAAGACAAGACGTCATGGACCCAGTGACGCACTGCACTACAACTTCCCAAGCTACTCAAGTTCCTCTTAAAAGGACTTGTTTCATTCTCACGGGGAACCTACATTATCTATCGACTTTCTCTTAGAGATTGTTGATATTGAAGAAGGAGACCCTCTCCCTAGTCTCTAGCACAGGAAACCAAAATGCACCATTGAGTCTAGAGCCACGAGATCATCAATAAATCTCACTAGGATACAATCAATGAAGACTCACTGTTTCACACAATGTGGAAAGTGTGAATATGTCTTTAGAGTCCTACGCATTATCCTTGTGGTATTGCCAGAACATCTGAGTGATATGTTCACATATTCACGATGAAGATGGAAAATGTCACAATTCTCAATTTCCGGTCATTTCTTAAACTCAATATTCATCATATTAGTTCATGCATGATTTTTCATTTCACGATAAACGCATAATTTCATATTAAATAAACGCTATCGCGTAATTAATTTTTTTGAACATTTGACCCGATACTTCCAAAAATTATTCCGATATATTTTTATACTCATATTAAGATGATAAAAATATTATTATTAGTTTACCCGGTGTTTTAAATTTATTTCGTATATAAATTGTTATATTTACATAATTACGACGGTTTTCTTAAATATTACACGATAATTATTATTTCACTCAATTTTTGCAAGTAAAGTATTTTTATAATTTTTATGACTTCAATACACTTTATTTTGATCAATTAAAATTTAATTCTATTTAACGCTACCCTAAATGCTAAAATATGTATACAAGTTACTCACTATCTTTAATAAACATCACATTTACTTACACATTACTACTTAATAAAAAAAAATAAATAAATAAACTAGTCAAACCATCAACTCTCCTCAAATTGTGGATCTTGTCTACAAATTTATGATATTACTCAAACAATAATTCATACTACACATACACACAAAAATTCAAAGTGTGAAAAAGATTTTCCTCTTCTTCCCTTCTCTCTTTGTGACCGGCCACCATAAGAAGACCAAGAGGAATCCATAAAAATTTTGCTAGTCAAGTTCATCACAATCTAGTATTACTCTTAATCAAGGTTTTGAAATAAAAACCTAGGGTATTTAGGATAATCCTTTGTTCATATCACCTCATCAAGTTACTTGTAAGCTTTTCATTTTTATGATCATATTTCATATTCATTTCATATTTATTTCATCATATTTAATAAAATCATGCAAGTCATATTGATGTTTATACCACTTTTTATTGATTTTTAAGTGTTATATATATATAATCCATCCTATAATTACTCCTTGTTATATTTTAGTTTTGGTGATGTCTAGGAACCCATGACACCCTAAGAAGGTGTATGGTAGGATTAGAATAGCTTCGGAGTTGTTTTGAATGGGTTAGAATAGGTTTGGCGCGAGAAAAACTCATTTCGACACGTTTTAAATAGGGTCTGTCCGTATTTTTAATTCTGGGAAAATCCGACAGTAGGTAAATATTTTTGAGCTAGATATTTAGAAAATACACTTTAAAACGAAAACGTGGCCGCTTGAACGGATTAAAACGGAGCTATAACGAAGAAGTTATGAATTTTTGAAGTTTGACGACGAAAAGTAATAATTCCAGAAATTTCAGCATGAAAAATGTCACTCTTTACGAGTCAAAAATGAGTCTTAAGCTTTATAAATTGTGTCGACTTATCAAAAATATATTAGTATACTTTGACACGAATCTAAGGACATATAAAACGTAGAAAACGGACTTGTAACGAGTAAATTACACACGATAAACCAAGTTGCCGTAACTTTATTCTATTAGCAACATTAATATATTTTCTATTAAACATATACTACGGCAACTAGGGGCCATGTTGAGGGTCGTTTTTAACATTGATAGGGTACTCTTTATAAAAAGATGTCTTCTAGTAAAATCAAGTTCGCCAACCATATTTTCCAAAATATCCAACCGTTCGTCAAGCGGAGTTGTAATGAATAAAATATAGTCGCTCAAAGTTTACCAAAAACCACTCTTAAACACACAAGTACCATACTTAACCTATATTTTTCTCTAAGATCGAGACCTCTAGGATGAAAAATTAAATGCTAAAACTTTGAGATAATGATACAAGCTTCCCAAAACCGTTGAGTTTGCTTCCTAACACTCGACGTGCACCATTTTACGACTAGCTTTTAGAGGCCGTTTTAGTCACTTTCATGGAAATTTCAATGACATTATTTTACGACGAAAAGTTATAATTTCACAATTAATTACTAAATGATTATCGTCGGATATCATTTCAATGTAAATACATGTGAAGTAATTTAAAAATAGTCAAGACGTTAAAAGATTATATTTTCGACGAGAAGTATTGTTTTCAAAAACACATAAGTGGTATAAATATCATCCGAATTGCGTGCATAACATTACATCATGACTTATTGCATATCATATCATTCATAATAGGTCAGTTTCGAGATTCACGCTATATTTCGGTGTAACCACTTTTGTCATCGCATCTATTCATCAAGTGAGTAATCACATCCCCTTTTTACCGTTTTACTATATATTGGGGCTGAATGCATGAATCATACTTGAATTAAATTGATTCTTACTTTTGTGAACTCGAATCAAATCCTTGAACTTAATTACGAATTTATGACTTGTTGGAATTTATTGAACCGTACATGTTATGACCTTGACCTAAAGTCTCCTATGTTCGGAGCATCACTATAAAGTCTCCTATGTTCGGAGTATATCTTTGGGAAGAGGCACCCAGTATATCTTTGGGAAGAGGCACCCAGTATATCTTTGGGAAGAGGCACCCAGTATATCTTTGGGAAGAGGCACCCAACATAACTTTGGGTAGTGGCACCCAGCATAATTTGGTTTCATCAGGAGCATCCCTGAATTATTATATTCGTGGTACTATATTGTGAACATTTATGACCGCTTATACTTGACTATTAGACATACTACTTTTGGCAGTGGGTTGTGAACACATAGGTTGCAAGTTTTGTATGGGCGGAACTTGGAACTGAGTGGATTTACAATGCCTTTGCTTTGTGGTCCATTTTTCGATGACCGAAAGCTTGGAATATTTCTTGCGAGTTTTCTTATTTTACTAAACATGTTTACTCACCAACTATTTTCATAGTTGACCCGTTTTTCTCTCATGCATTTCAGGTGATCGTTAGTAAGCTTTTTCTACCAGGTCTTGCATAATGAAGTTTTCACTTGTCAATATAAATCATTATGTTTAAAACATAATATTTTGGAATCTAAACTTTGTAATATATTTGCCGATGTCGGCTAAACTAGTATTGTAATGGTGTATTATTTCTTTTTAATCTTAACGTTGGTATGTTCTATTATCTTGTGCTTATGTTCCTTTCCGTTACACCTCGTGTTTCCGCCTCCGGCGAGGGTGTGACAGAAAACCTTCTAGAGCCAACATCAAACAAGCTCTTGGTAGGTGACATGTGAGATCTATACAATAGATCAAACTTGTGACAACTGGATTGAAACGATGGGGCGATTCATTATTGAATCAACCTTGGTCCAGGAAATGGATTGACGGATACCTTTGAAAAAAACCAGTCTTTGTGCTCAAAACTTTTTTTCTCTTGCACATCGACTGTGTATCAATATTTCAAAATAAAAAGGTGTTTATGATTGATAATTGATTTTCCTTAAAACCTTCGTTGTATTGCAAAACACTTTAATTAAGCAATACACGATTGTTTTCAAATCATTTTATTCAATCAGCAAACCTCAATTTGCTAGTTCACTCACTCCGTGTTGTCTTTTTTGAGACGTTCCGGTTTGAGAACAGCTGCGAAACCCTGTCAAGGAGATTCTTCGAAATTATACCTGATCACAGGCAGTACTTGTACTGATCAACGGGGAACCGTGGGCCGTGTACCTCAATTCAACGAAAGTGATCAAAGACACTTTCGTGTGTTTTATTGCTAACTGTTGTATGCAGGTACACCCAACGTTTGCAGCTGTTCAGAATTAAGAAGTCAATCCATAGCCGCATGCTCACACATCACATTCATGTCTAAAGAATTCATGATAAGTGCATATCTTCATCAACAACTCTGATATTTTCACTCCATGCTTCTGCTACGCTGCTGCAAATATCATGAATCAACAAAAGCTTCCGCAACTCTGATGAGAAGATATCATAATCCAGAATGTGAGCATGTCGGTCCAAATGTCACAACATCACATAATGTCAACACCACAAAGGAAGAGTCAGAGATTTATGGTAGCTGATGTTCTCAAAGCCGGCTCAAAACTCATCCTCACGTGGATCAGTTAAAGACCTCCATTTGGATTAACCAAACATGCAAAACATGAAGAATCAAAGACTACGGGCTACAGAGCAAAGAACTTAATCAAGAATCCAAGAACAATTAAAATGTAATATCTGTTTGTATTCAATGTAAATTGAGGTGACCTCCATTAGGGGGAGATTGTTAGGATTTAGAAAATCCATTAGTTAAAGTGTCGGTCACCTCAAGTATATGTATTCGTTAGAAAGCTCGTAGTCATAGTCAAGTTATGTTAATAAGTAGTTAGTTAAGTAACACCGTGGAGGACGGACGGGTCTTTACCCACTGTATACTTGATCCACAGCCCGTAGGAGGCGTGTCTTGTAAGAAACTATAAATACCCTCTACCTCCCAAGGTAGAGGGTTGGAGCTTCAATACCATTTTTCTTTGTTTCATCAAGTTCCCAACTCTCTTTACTTTCTGTCTCTAAAACTTCATCCATACGCCTACTTATGTTATGATATGATGTGTTTGTGAAATCCAATATGTTACAAATCCTTCCTGACCTCCTTGCTTGGTATTATCCACAACAAGATTCTTCAAGCCATTGAAGCTCCAGAGCAAGTGGAATATCTCCAAGCTATTAAAGCTCCAAAGCCTCTCCCAGCTAAAGATCCTATCCTAGATCTTCCCGTGCCAGTTTAAATGCCAATTCAAAAGCCTTACAAACTGAAATTTAAGTAGGATATTGTCTTGGGACTGGCAGCTAAGAAAACTTGGACTGCCATTGAGAACAAGACCTTTAGGACTAAAAATACTAAAGATTTTGGAGTACCTGAATGCAGTCATAGGAAAGGCAAGAGGAAGATGGTTTAGGGGTTTAAGATCTCCATTAACAGCTTTTGTGCTTGGTAAGCATGGTATTTGGTGGTTTAATATGGTAGTAGTAGTTCTAACCTTTTGATGAATGTAATTAATGATGGTACAATAACTGATAATTTGTAGTTTCAATGGATCTATTATATAACTTTAAATGGTAGCAGCTTGGTTTGTTAAATGGTAGCAGTTTGGTTTGTTTTTCCAGGTTAGTTCATTTCTACAAATCATAGGTTATTGGTATTTTAGATGGATTTTTTGTATGACAAATCATGTCTTGTTCATTTCTTCAAATCATAGGTTATCGGTATTTTACATTTTATCTGCAAAACTGAAGGGAACATGTTTTCTGCAAATTTTACATTTTTTCCGGTAATTTGTGTTTATGATCTTGGTGGTATGATTTAATGATTTGTGGAAATTTGAGTTCTTGATTTGAGATGGAAATTTGTGTTAATGTGTATGAATGATGATTTTTTTATGGTTCATTATTTGAGATTAAGATAATGATAAAAGATTTTGAAATGGGTATAAACCAGGTAAAGCATCCACGTCTTTAATATGATTTTCCATGTAAGATAAAATTAATGGCGTGGAAAATAAAATTTGTATATTAATGATATTTACAGGTAACATCAAGTTTTGTTGGTGATAAAGGTATTAAAAAAAAATTGATGTTATTTAGAAATCTGATAAAGTTCGTTTGTAATATAAGTCTTTAACCCTAATCTTTTTTACAAAATAAGATTCAACCTCACAGGTGTTACTTCGCGTCTCCATTACTTTAATCGTCTCCACAGTTATACCACCTGATATTTCGCTCTTACTATTGCTACCAGGTATCTACTTGGGTTGCAACATTCGGGCAAAAGGACCATTATAACCACATTGGTTAGAGTGTTACATCCCATTAACTCACAAACATAATATCACTATATATGTTCTTGATTAAACCTCATCGTATACATGCATTGTTTCACAAGTTATAGTGAACCAAATAAGTCAATATGATGTGAAAGCGTCATTATTGATGCGATGTGCTACACTATAAAGATGTCAATTACTGTATTTCTTTCTATTTACTATTTGAAAAATGATATTGTTTCTTATATCTTTACTAAATGAAAAGTTTATTTGGCTCTTATATAATTTTAGAGCATTATTGGTTAAGTTAGTCATTAGTTGATGTTGTTAGGCTGGTCTCAATCGTGACCGGAGATGACCCAGGTGCCACATCAGCTTTTTCTCTCCGACGACCAGACATGACCAAGTTGCCACAGTCGATGACCAAATAAAAAAAAAGAAAGAAAACAAGAAAGAAAGAAACAAAAAGTCGGTCGAAATCTCATCCGATATTCGGTTTTATGGCTTGACGACCGATGTTATGACCGGGTGCCACAACAGAGTTGACCGATGTCAACATCGGTCGAGGCTTGTAAATTGTGGTGACCAACCGATTTAGAATTCTCGATTGGGACCAGCCTTAGTTATTTATGTTTTTTTTTATCATAAACTTGGACATAAAATTTAGCACTACCACAAAGTCCACAATTATTAACATTGTTATCATCATTATTATTAACAATGACAATTTATTTATAAATGAATAGATGTTTGTATAGGATTTCTTGACTAATGCATTCCGTTCTTATTAGTTATTACTCTGACTTGACCATTTTGATATGGAGGGTGATATTTCTTATCATGTTATGTTATTGTATGTGATATAATCACGGTACAAACATTGCTGCTCTTGGTACACAAGTTTAGTCAAAGTAGTATTACGTTACGGAGTATATTAAAAGGTTTTGGCCTTTTGGGTCATGATTTTGGAATTTGCGTACAAAACAACGAGTCACTATTTAATAAAAGAAATCAAATACCTTTCCAAATACGGTGGCACACATCTTAAATTTTAGTTAAGTTATGTCCTTACACTATTTTTATCTGCAAATTCAAGTCAGAGTCTTTATTTTATGCATTAAGTGTCCATAATAGTTGATTTTAGGGATAATGACAAAAATACCCAATTTTTCAAACGTACTTCACAAAATACCCCATTTTATACTCAAAAACCCAAAATACCCACTAAATCCCCAAGTTTTTTGAGAAATATCGAAAATTTACGAGTTTTTTGATAAATATCGAAAATTTTCGATATTTTTAAGAAAAATCGCAAGATTTGCGAAATTTCTTAAAAATATTGAAAGTTTTCGATTTTTTTTTTTTTTTTTTTTTTTTTTTTTTTTTTTTTTTAATGGTAGTTCATTAGGAAATTGTTATTTGCTATTAATAATTTGTTATTTTATAATTTGCAGGGTAATGTACGTGACTTTGGAAATTGTTATTTGCTATTAATAATTTGTTATTTTAATAATTATCATTGTGATGTAATGTAATTTCTAATTATCATTATGATGTAATGTAATGTCTACTTTTCATATTGGCAAAAAATACTTAATAAGTTATCATAAAACCACTATTAGCATCGATTTCTAGCCTCTCGGATACCGCTTCTAGTAAACATGAATATGATGACAACAATGGTAAAATTAGTGTACGTTTTACACAATTTAACGGCATATACTCCAACACACCATCCACTCTTTCCCATGTACCTCCTTTACATACACGTATTTTGACGGTTTCTTTGACGGAATTCATAGAAAACTTGAGTTTTTAGTGAGAATTTGAGTTTTTTTAGTGAAGGGAGCTAAAATAACAATAAAAGACGTTTTATCAGCAAAATCTAGCAAACTGACAAAAATCTCGCAAGTTTTATCCATAAATTTGAGAAATTTCTTAAAAATATCGAAAATTTGCGATATTTTTAAGAAATATAGCAAATTTTTTATATTTCTTAAAAATATCGCAAATTTGCGATATTTCTTAAAAATATCGCAAATTTGCGATTTTTCTTAAAAATATCGCTAATTTGCGATTTTTCTTAAAAATATCGAAAATTTTCGATATTTTTAAATTTGCGATATTTCTTAAAAATATCGAAAATTTTCGATATTTCTTAAAAATATCGCAAATTTGCGATTTTTCTTAAAAATATCGAAAATTTTCGATATTTTTTCCTAAAAATATCACAAAAACTCGCAAATTTGCGATTTTTCTCAAAAAACTTGCGGATTTAGTGGGTATTTTGGGTTTTTGAGTATAAAATGGGGTATTTTGTGAAGTAGGTTTGAAAAATTGGGTATTTTTGTCATTATTCCCTTGATTTTAATGAATTGGTCATTAACTTAACATCCGTACAAGTTTAGGCGTTAAGTGATGGATGTTACATTAAAGTGCACATGATAGAAGTACGAGGTAATTTCCAGAATAAATTAGTAGAAAACAGCGTTACGAAAATAAACCATTGAAACTAGTGTTACAAAAACCTACTATACGTGCAAATATTTTTTGCACGTCATGATGACATGCGCTCTCATCTTAAGATTATCACAGATGTAATTTAATCAAGCTAGGATTGAATTATAATTAGACATGTGACATTATGTGCAAATATGTTTGATCGCCAAACTGATTTGCATTCTTAGATTATTTAAAAGTTATGGCTAATAATGTGTCACGTCATACGTACGTGCAAAATGAGTTTGCTCTCCATTTAATTTGCATGCTTAGATTATTTAAAAGCGGCGGTTAATCATGTGTCACGTCATTTGTACGTGCAAAACACTCGCTCTCCATGTTATTTGCACGTCTAGTGAGTGTCACGTCATCTCTACGTGCAAAACAATTTTTTCTCTATGTTATTTGCACGCCTAATTAAGTTTTTATCCAAAAATCCAGCTTTAGATCTAAAAGAAGAAGAGAACAAGAGTGAGTGTAAATGAGTATTGAAAGTTATTGATGAGTTAATGAGGTAGATGAAAGCATTCTTTAATTTCATTTAAACCATTCAACATTCGGTAGAATATATACATAGAATAAATACAAGTAATACTATGTTATTATTTTTTTTAGTTGTACGTGCAAATTGAAGTGGGAGAGCAAACCAAATGCACATTTAGTGCTTTTATCTTATTTTTTTCTTAATATTCAGTTAATCAATAAAAATAAAACACATAGCACATGGCATGCAAAAAAAGATGGAGTGCAAAATCATTTGCACACTAAATAGAGAATGGTAATGGCTGAAAATTGTGTCCTTTTTAGTTAATTGGGTTTGTAAAAATGAGTAACACCTTCTGAATAATAATTAGGGGCCGTTTGGTTGGGGTAATTTGAAATTCCGGAATTTTAAAATCTAGAAAGTTTAAATTCTTAAGAATTTAAAATTCCGGAATTTGGAATACCTTCGCATGTTTGGTTGACAGAAATTTATAAATATATTTTTTATTTTTTTAATATAAATTTCATAAATATTCTTTTTAAAAGTTTATAAAAAAAAATTATAAAAAAGGTTTATAAAAAATAAAAAAAAAGTTTATAAAAAATTTATAAAAAAAGTTTATAAATAATTTATAAAAAAAGTTTATAAATAAAATTTATAAAAAAAGTTTATAAAAAGAAATTCATAAATATTCTATTTAAAAGTTTATAAACTTTTTTTTTCAAGTAAATTAAAATTTCTCACTTTTTGGAGGCATTTTAATTCTCTCCATTTTGGCAATTAATGGAATTATAAATTACTTCATTTGAGTTACCAAACAAGATATTTGAAAAGAATTAAAATACAAATGCCCCCAATATACTCCAAATTACCCCAACCAAACGCGCCCTTAGGGATACATGTTCTCTTATAACTTATCAGGGAGTATCTCACTTCTGATAACTATCAGGTTCATATGATAGTTATGAAGTGACATTTTTTCTGATCTTTATCAGAGACTTTTATGCTCACTAACCTTTAGATGGTGTATTAGGCTATTTTATGTTTAAATAGTTGTCAAAGAAAATTGGGTCTGATTCTGACCAAACAATCTCCCCCTATTTAAATATACAAATAGACTAATTTTTATCAGTAGTAAGTGAGCATAACGGCTTCTTATTACTTACTGCGTTACAAAAAGGAATAAAATAATAATAAGTTATAGTCTGATTCCTTATTGTCTCTGAACATAAAATGATGGACTCACAGATCTTGAACTATCAGTGTCAATGGTCTAAGTCACTATTGGTTCAACTATTTAGTAATAGGCTATTTTAAGTAAATCATAGATTGCTTGGTTAGTTTTTCTTAGCCAACAGTATCCTACCTGTTAACACAAATAAACCGTAAAACCGTTTATTAATATTTTGCGACTCTTTGTGTTTTGTTGATAACAAATATAATGTTATCTTAAGTATAATTATAAAGGATACATGTTAGTTTTGTAAAGCATTTACATATAACCATTTAAATACAAAAATGTAGTAATTAAGCATTTGTTGTAATAGTTTATTAGGATGGGTAAATATCATAACCCATGGATCTTAACCCATACCCAAAGAGACTTGATACAATGTATACTTAGATACATTGAATCTAGATATAACCCATGGACCAACCCATGACCCATAACCAAAAAACCCATGGGCAAAGAGGAGCGTTCCACGGATCCCTAGGATTACACTAGACGGATCCCTTGTGGAAGGGATCCGTGGGATCCGTGGGAACAGTGAAGAAAATTGCCTATAAATAGAGAGCCATTTCTTCATTCTAACTCACCCCTCTTCTTACTAAATCTCTCATACACTCTCATTCTCTTCTAACATATAGATCACTTGATCTAGAGAGTTGTTCTTCTTTCTTTCTATTTGTGATCCTCATATAGGTCCTTCTCTAAAGGCGAGATCACGAGCATTCTACAAGTCATCCAAGCAAGGGGTCCTTGATTGATTTGTCACTCCGCAAGATTTCTGTAGCGAAGATCTTGTATTTGATATTTCACATATTTGTTGTGTAATAGTTGTGTTGGTTTGGTCCACCGTGCTACGGACTCGGTATCTAGCTTTGTACCGGAAAAAGTGTAAGCAACGTTGTGAAGGCTTCTCCGCCAAGTGAAGGAGTTTGTTGACATAGTGCTTGAACTCTCGAGTAGGTGACTCGGGGAGTGGAGTAGGGCAAGGAAGGTGACCTTGTAGCCGAACCACTATAAATCGGTTGTGTCATTTCTATCCCTTAACTTTATTTATTTGCTTGCATTATCATTAGATCTACACGTTCTCAACATCCATACGATTT
The DNA here is from genome assembly GCA_019973895.1 of Chrysanthemum seticuspe. Classification (NCBI taxonomy): domain Eukaryota; kingdom Viridiplantae; phylum Streptophyta; class Magnoliopsida; order Asterales; family Asteraceae; genus Chrysanthemum; species Chrysanthemum seticuspe. The sequence goes on along the minus strand of BPTQ01000008.1, from coordinate 363,541,434 downwards.
CACATAATATCGAATCTAAAGTTTTTGAAATCAACATTAAAATCGGTAAAACTATTCAACCCCCCTTCTAGTTTTCCACAATTGGCATCAAGAGCTAAGTTTATAAAAGTTTTAAAATAAAATTGTATTTTAAAAACTTTTCGATCACTATGGGTTCTGAAAATTATAAGGAAGGGCAATCTATGCAACGACCACCACTACTAGAAACTAATGGTTTTATATACTGGAAAAATAGATTCGAAACATATGTGAAGTCTAAAGATATTGATCTTTGGTACATTATTGTTGAAGGTGATTTTGAGGCTACCTCAAATGATGATAAAGGAAATTTAATTCACATACCTCATGATAAACTAAATGATGAAATGAAGAAAAAGCTTTCTAAAAATAGTGAAGCAAAAATGGTTTTATATAATGCTTTACCGAAAAAGGAATTTGAAAGAATTTCTATGCTTAAAACCTCTAAAGAAATTTGGAATTCTTTAGTTGTAACTCATCAAGGCAACTAACAAGTTAAAAATAATAAAATCGATTTATTTGTTCAACAATATGAACAATTTTCAATATCGGATGAGGAAACTATAGATCATTCATTTGCTAACTTTAATACAATTATTACATCTTTACAAGCACTTGATGAATCCTTTTCTAGCCGTAACCATGTTAGGAGATATCTAAGGGCACTTCCATCGAAGTGGAGATCCAAGGTGACGGCAATTGAAGAGTCAAAAGATTTGACAATCCTCACCCTCGATGAACTCATAGGCAACCTAAAAGTCTACGAGCTTGTCCTTGCTAAAGATTCCGAAGCCTCAAAGGTGAAAGAGAAACACAAATCTCTTGCCCTTAAAGCCAAAAAGGCTTCGAGCGATGAGGAGAACTCATCTTCGAGTAGTGACGACGAAGAGTACGCTATGGCGGTAAGGGACTTTAAAAAGTTCTTTAGAAGAAAGGGTAGATACGTCAAACAACCGTATGACGATAAGAAAGGCTTTCTGAAAAACAAAGAGGACGAGAAGCCAAAGGATGATCGTACTTGCTTTAAATGTGGGGACCCAAACCACTTTATTAGTAAGTGTCCCAAACGGGATGATCAAAAGGCGTTCGTGAGCGGAACATGGGGAATGAGCGACGAGGAAGACGAAGAAATTTGTCTCATGGCAAACGACGAGGTATGTCACGAATACTATAGTAGCTCATCACTTGATGACGAATCATTGCATAATGAATATGATAAACTATGCAATATTAGCTTAAAATTAATTAACAAAAATAAGCTTTTAAAGAGTCAAAATCAACGTTTAGATAAAGTAGTCATAGAATTAAAAGCAAAACTAAAACGTTTAGAAAAATGTAAAATAGCAAGTGGTGAATGTGAACTGTGCGTTCAACTTCAAACACTAGTGGATAACTTAGATTCTAAAATTGCTAGAATGAGTATGAACACTTTAGACTCAATACTGGAAGGTGTTAAAACCGGTAATAATCAAAAAGGTCTAGGTAGTCAACAACTTGATCCATCAACTAGTGAAAGTAAAGAAACAAAATTTGTTAAGGAACTAGAAAAACCAGCCACTGTTGTGACGGATCCCACGGATCCCCTAAAAAGGGAACCGGCTAGTGTACAGAAAGGGATCCGTGGATCTGCTGTAGCAAACAGTAGCAATAACGTAGCTTCCTTACCTAGAACTGATTTTGTTATAGTTAATAGGAAGAAACCAATTCATGTCACCACTAGACAACCACCTCCAAAATATAATCCTACTTTTGCAAGAAACAAAGCTCCATCTTTTTCAAAACCTAATTCATTTAGGAGACCTAATAACGTTTACCCAAAAAGTAACCATCAAATGGGATGGAATCCAAACATGCAAAACGGTTTTCCCTTTCAAAACTTTGTTCCATGGAATGCATACTCATCTTATCCATACATGTCTAACATGAATGGAATGTTTAACACTAATGGACCCATGAACAAATGGGGACCAAACTTTTGAGTTTATTATTGTTTTAGGTGTGCTTAAAGGTCGACCTAGACCCCGATGAATGGGTCAAGGATAGCGGTTGCACGAGGCACATGACCGACAATAAGGATCTATTCTCCACGTACGAATCTTTCAATGGAGGTAATGTGGTGTTTGGAAATAGCAAAAGTAGAATCATCGGTAAAGGTACGATTTCTAACAAATCTCTAACCATTAACGATGTGTGTCACGTAGAAAACCTAAACTTTAATCTCTTAAGTATAGGACAAATATGTGATAAAAAGTGCAATGTACTTTTTACCGAAACCGGTAGTAAGATACTTAAAAATGGCATAACCATAGGAAGAGGAATTAGGAAACATGAAGTCTATGTCATTAAAATCGGTAATGAACCTAAAGACAAACTGTGTCTTACCTCTATGGATGATACTTCGACCTTATGGCATCGAAGATTGGGTCACGCCAACATGCGACTTCTTCAATCGCTATCATCCAAAGATCTAGTAAGAGATCTACCTAAGCTAAAATATGAACATCATTTTTGTGATGCTTGTAATATAGGAAAACAAGCTCATTCGAGTCATAAAGCTAAAAACATGGTGTCCACAACTAAGTGTCTAGAATTACTACATATGGATTTATTTGGTCCATCCGCTATCCAAAGTTATGGAGGCAACTACTATACTTTGGTAATAGTGGATGACTACTCTAGGTATACTTGGACAAAATTTTTAAAGAACAAAACGAAAACCTTTAACTATTTTGAAATATTAAGCAAAAAGATCCAAAGACAACTAGGAAAACCCATAGTGTCTATTAGGACGGATCATGGTAGGGAATTCGATAATGAAGTGCAATTCGGAGCTTTTTGTGACGCTATTGGTATTACTCACAACTTCTCGGCTCCACGCACTCCACAATCGAATGGGGTAGTAGAAAGAAAGAATAGAACTCTACAAGAAATGAGTCGAACCATGCTTAATGAACAATCCATACCTCAAAAGTTTTGGTGTAATGCCGTTGATACTTCAACGTATATACTCAATCGAGTCTTGATTAGACCAATCTTAGGAAAAACTCCATATGAGTTATTTCGAGGCAAAAAGCCTACGGTAAATCACCTTAGAGTCTTTGGTAGTAAATGTTTTATTCTTAACACTAAAGATTACCTTACAAAATTTGATCCTAAATCAACCGAAGGTATCTTTTTAGGTTATTCGCCAAATAGCAAGGCTTACGTCATATTAAACAAAGAATCAATGAAGGTAGAAGAGTCATTAAATATACAATTTGATGAAAGTCCACCCAAACCCTCTCCACCTCTTGTCGATGACGAGATTATAGAAAGTGAAGCCATAGTAATAAAGAAAAAGATAAGTGAAGAAGAAGAACCTCTAAGTGATAAAATAGTAAACATTAAAGTGTCCAAAGATCACCCCGTAGATAAAGTCATAGGAAAACTAAACGAACGAACATTAAGGTATCAAGTTCAAAACCAAAGTAGCTTGTTTTGTTTCGTCTCAACCTTAGAACCTAAGAATACACAAGAAGCCATAAAAGATGAAAGTTGGGTAATGGCTATGCAAGAAGAACTAAATCAATTTGTCTCTAATGATGTTTGGACACTTGTCCCTCCACCTAGTAATCAAACCATAATAGGAACCAAATGGGTTTATAAAAACAAATTAGATGCAAATGGAGTAGTCTCTAGGAACAAGGCTAGACTCGTTGCTCAAGGGTATAACCAACAAGAGGGAATAGACTTTGATGAGACCTATGCCCCCGTGGCTAGATTAGAGTTTATAAGAATACTTCTTGCGTATGCTTGTGCTAATGATCTAAAGCTTTATCATGTCAAAAGCGCTTTTCTAAATGGTGTCATAAATGAAGAAGTATATGTAGCTCAACCTCCGGGCTTCATTGATTTTGAAAAACCCAAACATGTGTATAAATTAAAGAAAGCCCTTTACGGTCTTAAACAAGCTCCAAAAGCTTGGTATGATAGACTCAAGTCATTTCTAGTTAAACACAACTACACCATGGTGTTAGTTGACAACACACTTTTTACTAAGAAAAGAGAGTCACATATAATCATAGTACAAATATATGTAGATGATATTATATTCGGATCCACTTGTCAAGACATGTGTGATGATTTCTCTAAAATCATGCATGACGAGTTCGAGATGAGTATGATGGGAGAACTTAGTTTCTTTCTTGGTCTAGAAATAAAACAAGTAGAAGATGGTATCTTCTTTAATCAATCTAAATACATCAAGGAGATGTTAAAGAAATTCGGTTTAGAAGAGTCAAAACCAATTAGGACTCCAATGTCATCCGACACCAAACTTACAAAAGACGAGGACGGAGAATCCGTAGATAATACTAAATATCGTGGCATGATAGGTAGCCTTCTCTACCTCACGGCAAGTAGGCCGGATATCATGTTTAGTGTTTGCTTATGTGCTAGATTTCAAGAAGACCCTAAAATATCACACCTAGAAGCCGTAAAACGAATATTTAGATATATTAAGGGTACAACACAATTAGGATTATGGTATCCTAAGGGCACGGGAGTAGAAACAATTGTATATGCAGATTCTGACCATGCAGGTGATTACGTTGATAGAAAAAGTACAAGTGGGGTATGTACTTTTATGGGATGTTGTTTAACATCATGGTTTTCTAAGAAACAAATGGCACTTGCAATATCAACAACCGAAGCCGAGTACGTTTCAGCCGGCAAAGCATGCCAACAAGCACTATGGATGAAACAAGCGTTAGTAGACTACGACATCCATCTTAGCGACATAGCCATCCTATGTGACAACAAAGGTGCAATCGACTTAAGCAAGAATCCGGTATTACATTCTCGCACAAAGCATATAGAGATTCATCATCACTTCCTAAGAGACAATGTTCAAAAGGGGAACATCTCTATTGAGAAGGTTGCATCCAAAGACAACATAGCCGACGTCCTCACCAAACCATTGAAGCGGGAACAATTCAACTTACTTCGTCTTGGTCTTGGTCTAATGGAACAAACGTCTTAACTTAACTGACTCTACAAGGTATGTAAACACTAGCCTTCTTCTTTCTGAGTCTAGGATTCCTATTTCCCGCACAACTCACAAACAATATGGGAATTTTCAAAACCCAAGATAAGTATTCCATTTATAATTTTTTTTACATAACTACATACACATTTTTAAAGAAAATCTCCTTTCAAAATGTTTTCTAAAAAGAATGATACCTTCCCGTATCAATTTCACAAAAGCAATTTCTCACATCTAGGACAAATCGCTTTTTCATTATTAATACAAAGTAAAAACCCGTTTTCATTGCATCTCATGACTTTTGAATGCTAAAGGGAACATATAACTAATATGTGTTTTCGGGTACATTCATTTAAGCAAAAATGAATTAGGAGCATTGATAACACAATATTACGTACTTATGTACCAAATATGTGTTTTCGGGTTATCTCAATTAGGATTTATTTTTCTCTAGTTATTTTCCTTTTCTTTTTAGAGGTCGAGAAAACCGCAACTCCAAATAGTTTGCATATAGGCACACAATAGGCAAAAATGTTTCCAAAAGAAAAATTTTGTGCTGCCTGAATCACCAGACCCACGGATCCCAGCCTTCATGCTGGACGGATCCCTCAAGGGAAGGATCCGTGGGATCCGTGTAAACAGAAGCTATTTTCAACTTCTAATTTTTACTTTGGATGAAAAATCCACATTTGCTTCATTTTTTTTTCTTTGGGAGTATGCTCTTTAATGCTTGTGTTCTCATGATCACATGCCTTGAATTCATATCTAATCATTAGATTTTAATCCACATTTTGGGTCAAGCATTCATTACAATATTTTGTTTTTCTATATATATAACTCCCAAAATGCTTGCATACTCCATCTCCTTCTCATAAACACACTTGATCATGTCATCCAAAAACCCTTTAGGAGAATCATCTAGTACAAACAATCATGATATCCAAACCTTTGTACTTCCACCATCCAAAATACCACAATCAAATGCTAGGATATCCGCACGGATTAGTATCTGATATTGTTGTGTAGCAAAACCAACCTCAAATGATTCATCCTCAACAAATAACTCACCACAAGATGCTTCCATTTTAGCACCACCCTCATCACCAACAAGTACACCAACTTCATCACCACCTAAAATAACTCTTTTGGAACTCCTTAAGACTCCAACAAGATCTAATCAACCTAAAGAAAAAGAATTAGTCTTTTTAACACCCCCCACATCTCCAAATACTTTATTTCAAGATCTTGAAACGTCACCACCATTAGCTCCTATCACATCACAAGAACATCTAGGTTCTTTTCCACCACCATTTACTAACATTCCGGATATTGATCCATATTTTTCTATTTTTCCACCACAACTTCCGCAATACTCAAATCAAATCAACCCGGAAACCTTCCGCACTCATCACCCACATCATTTACATTGTGAACATTGCCAATCCACTAGGGAAATTGCAATAGAAGTTAGGGAAGAAATGCGTTTCATACTCAACCTCATCCTTGATCGCATCAATACCATTACTCATCAAAACCTCCATCCATAACCTTATGCAAGCATGGAAGGAATCACTACTACTACTTTTCTACTTTTAAGTATTACTTTTGAAGTCATTTTTCAAGAACAAGTCTTGTTCTTATTTTTACATGCTTGTAAGTGGCATACATACCACTACAATTTGTTGTTTTATTACAAGGCCTTGTTTACATACCTTGGCTCCCAATCTTGATTCTCGGCAACCACAAGATTATATAAGCATGTTACTAACCTTTCTTTTTGTAGGATTTTTTACTTTTCTTCACTTGACGCCCCAAACAAACCGTAAAACCGTTTATTAATATTTTGCGATCTCTTTGTGTTTTGTTGATAACAAATATAATATTATCTTAAGTACAATTATAAAGGATACATGTTAGTTTTGTAAAGCATTTACATATAACCATTTAAATACAAAAATGTAGTAATTAAGCATTTGTTGTAATAGTTTATTAGGATGGGTAAATATCATAACCCATGGAACTTAACCCATACCCAAAGAGACTTGATACAATGTATACTTAGATACATTGAATCTAGATATAACCCATGGACCAACCCATGACCCATAACCAAAAAACCCATGGGCAAAGAGGAGCGTTCCACGGATCCCTAGGATTACACTAGACGGATCCCTTGTGGAAGGGATCCGTGGGAACAGTGAAGAAACTTGCCTATAAATAGAGAGCCATTTCTTCATTCTAACTCACCCCTCTTCTTACTAAATCTCTCATACACTCTCATTCTCTTCTAACATATAGATCACTTGATCTAGAGAGTTGTTCTTCTTTCTTTCTATTTGTGATCCTCATATAGGTCCTTCTCTAAAGGCGAGATCACGAGCATTCTACAAGTCATCCAAGCAAGGGGTCCTTGATTGATTTGTCACTCCGCAAGATTTCTGTAGCGAAGATCTTGTATTTGATATTTCACATATTTGTTGTGTAATAGTTGTGTTGGTTTGGTCCACCGTGCTACGGACTCGGTATCTAGCTTTGTACCGGAAAAAGTGTAAGCAACGTTGTGAAGGCTTCTCCGCCAAGTGAAGGAGTTTGTTGACATAGTGCTTGAACTCTCGAGTAGGTGACTCGGGGAGTGGAGTAGGGCAAGGAAGGTGACCTTGTAGCCGAACCACTATAAATCGGTTGTGTCATTTCTATCCCTTAACTTTATTTATTTGCTTGCATTATCATTAGATCTACACGTTCTCAACATCCATACGATTTCACATAATATCGAATCTAAAGTTTTTGAAATCAACATTAAAATCGGTAAAACTATTCAACCCCCCCTTCTAGTTTTCCACACTACCGTTAGAATATGAGAATAGCCTAAATTAAACTAGTTTGTAAGTGAGCATAACGGCTTCTACTTACAAACTCATATACAACAAAGTATTAAAGAAATCAATAAGGCTTGATACTTTGTTGCTCTTGTCTTCAGTGAAGTTTCATATGGATCAAGGGATACTCCATACATCGAGTATTCCGTGATGCGCCATTTTGAGCATATTCTGAAGTCAGTACCATCCTTCCCTTGATGTTCCCGCTGAATCATCTCTACTGCCTCATCATCTAAAATGCCTGAAGCTCCTTTACTCAATCTTGGTTACTGCTGAAGGCAACCAATTTTCATACCTTTTAAGAGCACTTTTCATAGCTTTTGAATATTATACTCATACATTCCTGAGACCCTCTGAAACAGAAATTTTAGGATATGTACTTTTCCAAAGTTTATATCCTTATTTCTGAACAAAGGGACTTACAAGAACGTAAAGTCTATAAGAGTGTCGTAAAGGGAGCTGGTGTGGAGGCTAATGGTGCTTCTTTATTCTTACAAGATCATTGTGGGAAGACAAGATCTTGCAAAATTCGAGCATGATGATTTACAGGAAGGGTAAGAATAGTACGAATATTCTCAATATTAAGAAAATATTTTTTAACATCTAACTAATGAACATGGCAGTCACGAGATAAAGCAAGACTAAGAATAGTACGAATAGTAGCCAGTTTAACAACCAGATTAAATGTCTCATCACATTCAATACCAAGATGCTGACTACTGCATTAGCAACTAAACGAGCCTTATAGCGGCTCAATGTCTCGTTGGCAAGATACTTATGGCGAAATAACCACATAGATCGAACCACATTGACATTAGGTGGTCACAATTCAAGAACCCATGTATGGTTTTTAATTAACGCATTATATTTACCTGTCATAGCATCCCGCCAATGCGGATCTTTAAGTCCAAGAAAAGGGGATTTAGGAACGGGAGAGATAGAATTGTCTGTCATGGTGTAGTTTCGTGATATTAGGTTTTCGGGTTTAAGAGGAGCAGTAAAAAATACGATATTGAGGGAAAAGTTAGGGTGTGGAAAAACTAAATGAGAATTTTTAGCACAAGGAGAGATTTTGGAGGATCAATTTGGCTTTGATACTATAATGAATAATAAAATCCCTTGATCTCTCATTAAACTCGCATCAAACATATAGATACATAAGACTATTCTAAAGTATGGGCAAAACCCATAATAAGCTAACATCGAGCCTAAAAATACATAACATCTAACACTAAACTCTATTGTGCTAACTCTATTACCAACCACATTCCTCTTAAACTTGATGTGGACAAAGCTAATTATGCTGCCTGGTATTACTTCTTTAAGAATCACTGTGAAAGTTTTGATGTCCTAAAGCACATCATTAGTAAATCTAAAACACATAATTGGTGAATCTACCAAGGGTCTTCTGTCTGCTTTGTTTGTTGAGTTCCCAGCCTGTTCGAACTGAAGGGGGCTGTTATCGAACTTATTAGTATTAGACTTCGATTCATATTTGTATTTGTATTAGATTAGCGTTAGTATAGTTTGAACTCAAGCCCAAATGTTATGGTATATATATTGAAGTATGTAATCTCACATTATGAATGAATCAATCACGTCTAACAATAAGAGGGTGATGTATATATGATACACCTTATATAAATTTTAATGTTATATTCTTTCTTATTTGAAAATAGCGTCTACAAACATAAAAATGACAAACGGGTGCAAAATAATGCATGTTTTGATTGACAGAAAAAAAAAATTACTCTAGCGTTCTTATTAAATTAGATATTGGTAGTTAATGCAAATTTTAATTAGAAAGACGAAAGAGAAACATTAGGCTTAACAAATATCCTTTATACAAAAGTTAGCACTACGAATAAAAATGTAAGGTTTTAAGGTTTCTTTTAGGAACTTAGTGCTAAGAGTATAGATATTTAAGAATATGTCTAAAACTTTATGAAGACGTTCAAGAACTTTTGTGTTATAGTAAAACCGTTTCATACCTATATGATATGAAGAGTTCTAGAATTTTAGAGAAGTTCATAATATGAAGAGTTTTATGAATTAATGATATTATAAAAGTTGACAATTTTATAAATCTTTTAATAGCTTCGCCATAGTGGATGCTTTAAAAAAAATCGATCACAATACTGTGACACCGCGGGGCACCATCGCTAAATTCTGTTGTTGAATTCTAAATGGCTTCCAAGTTATTTATGTCAGTATATCACATTGTTAAAAGTATTTTTATGGATAATATAAAATGAACTTGGTTTATAAAGCTATCTAAGGATAGATTTTCTAACAATAATAAATCTATAAGTTTCTTGAATAGGTCCAAAGTTTAATAATTCAGGATGTGATATCAAAAATTTCTTTTTTTAAGTCTAACAAGCAAAAACTATTATCTTATTACAATAATTTAGTGTTGGACATATAAATTATAAATATTTATTTTGTTAACTCCTATTCAAGAAAAATAATGATGATGTAACGATTTTTTATTATTGCAAAGTTTTGTTATCTAGTGCCATAACTGTGGCGTGTGGTTTTGGTGCATTTCTTTAACTACGTATTAAAAATGACAAGTTAACTTTATATATATATCCAAATCACATCATTTCATTTGACAGTCACATAAAAAAATTACCAGTTGATTTTTTAATATAATTCTTAGACTAAAATACACTGTTGGTCTCTAAACTTGTACCAAAGCATTACAGTGGGACAAACCTGGCCTTTTCATCGCTACAGGTCCAAAACATGGCCTTTATATGCCAAATTAGTCCTTTGACAAAGTCAATGTCTGATTTTTGTTTTGTAGTTGAGGGTATTTTAGTCCATACACATTTATACTTTTATAACACATTATATTTTAGCCCTTCATCTTTCATCCTCGTCATCATCTCCCCAACATCATCATCATCCCCAAATCATCATCTCCCCAACATTATCCTGGTCATCATTTCCCCAAATCATCATCTCCCCAGTACGCCAACAAATACCAGCTAGAGAAATGGCCGCGATTTGGTAAGAACTATATATTATATTTTTTAATCTTTGTTGCTTTGTCCTATCCCTAATTTATCACAGTTACTTATTTGCTTGTCATCCTCATACATGATACTGATTATGTGATATTGTTTTTGATCCAGATGATAGAAAAAGGGTTTTTTTTTTTTTTTTTTTACTTCTTGATACTATTTGATGAAGACTTATAAAGATAGGGGCAAGTGGATAATTAAACGTCATAGTTGAGTTGTATTATTTGTCTAAAAGTGATGATTGTCAACAATAACATTATAGCAGCTAGGAACTTATAAACTAGCGTTCCATATGACAATGTTTTACAAACAACAGTGATTACCACTTTATGTTTTTACTTGTTAGGATGAATTGTGTAGGGGATATGTAGTAATAACGAACACCAACGGATATGCTTAATACTCTGAAAGGCGTGTGAACACTTTCAGATCAAATCAATTTGGCGGTTCTACCAAATTATTCAATCGGATACAATTCAGAGAATGAGAATTTTCTGTATGTGTGTGTCTGAGATATCAGAACCAGTTAGTTAATAATAACGACCAAATAACCATATATAATGAAGATACGGGATAACTGCCAAATGCAGTTTTAGGGTTTCAAGTTGACAAGTTTTGTCCCTCAGTTTCCGAATATTAATCTGTGAGGAACAACACTTCAGCAGAATCAATGGCTTCAGCAGAATCCATTGTATTTCAGCAGAAATACAACTTCAGCAGAAACCATTGTATTTCGGCAGAAACACAACTTCAGCAGCAATTTTTACATAGCAACTTCAGTGGAAATAAGGGGCTCTGCCCCTTGGACCCTGCCAGGGGCTGCCGCCCCTTGGACCCTGCTACCAGGGGCGCTGCCCCCGGACCCCCGTCCCTTAGGGGCTTCGCCCCTAAGATCATAATAAATTCAAGTAGGTGTGCACTCCGCACCTCCAAACCTAAATGATGTATTATTATGATGTAATTGGTCAAAACAAGTTAATCCAATTACACTAAAATATCCAACATTCCTCCCCTATTTTAGTGCAATCCTTGAGTAACTAAAACAAGTAATCTCAAACAATCAAACTTTTGCATAAATGAAATGTCGTGACGATTGAATTTCACATTAGTACACTACACATTCCAAATATTCGAATACCAGGGTGTCGCTAAGGATTGAACCCTGGGAATTCAATATGAATACACGAAGATAATGTACACAAAAGTTTACATACATAGTAGTTCTATCTTGACACATGTTTTACTAGCCTATGTCCTTATCCTTCATAAGCATGTCAAAGCCAAGTCCCAGCTTCTTGAAGCGGCTAAACTTCATACTCATATAGGTAGCTCTTTTAGTCTTGCACCTACAATGCAATTTGTCAAAAAAGCTATTAAGAATATATTCATTCAACCTCCCTAACTTGTAGGTCTGAACACATACCTTGGGATGATTCTTCAAATGTGTTCCAATCTCTAAATATTAAGCCTTCCACATTGAATTCAGCACCTAGCGTCATACTAGATGGGAATTGGGTATCTTAATATCAGAGATTTCTGATGGACTTTAATCCCATCCCTATAGCCGAATTTTTCACGAGATCTCTATTCAACCCTTTGGTTAAATGATCGGCTAAATTGTGTTGTGTTTTCACAAACACCACAGATATCACACCATTCGTGATAAGATCACGTAATATGCTATGTCTAACACCTATGTGTCTAGACTTCCCATTATACACTTGACTGTATGCCTTAGCCAAAGTAGCTTGACTATCACATCTGATAGAAATGGATGATATCGGTTTAGGCCACAATGGAATTTCATAAATTAAGTTCCTTAGCCATTCAGCTTCTTTACCAGCTGCTGCTAATGCCACAAACTCAGATTCCATTGTTGAATCAGTTATACAAGTTTGCTTTTTAGATGCCCAGCAAATGGCACCACCTCCAAGTAGGTATACCCAACCAGTTGTGGAAGAATGATCTTCCTGATTGGAAATCCAACTTGCATCTGAATAACCTTCAAGAACAGAAGGGAATCCAGTATAAGTCAAACCATAATCCATTGTTCCTTTCAAGTACATAAATACTCGATTAATTGCACGCCAATGGATTAAACCTGGATTGTGAGTATATCTACTCAACTTTCCAACAGCAAAGGCTATATCAGGTCTAGTACTAATCATGGCATACATTAAAGATCCAATAGCCCTTGAATATTCAAGTTGATTCACAGCAACACCTTTATTAGGCACAAGTTTTGTTGTGGGATCCATAGGAGTACCTATAGGAGAACAATCTTTCAGATTAAATTTATCCAACATCTTCTCAATATAATGTGATTGAGAGATAGTAATGCCATGTTCTCCACGTATGATCTTAATGCCAAGAATCACATCAGCCTCCCCCATGTCCTTCATCTCAAATTTAGAGGACAAGAACTCCTTAGTTGTATCAACTTGATCTTGGTCAGTACCAAAGATCAACATGTCATCAACATATAAGCAAATGATTACTCCTTTACCAGAAGCATCAAACTTGCTATATACACACTTGTCTGCTTGGTTTAATGCAAAACCATTAGACAAGATAACATCATCAAATTTTTGATGCCACTGCTTGGGAGCTTGCTTCAATCCATAAAGAGACTTAACCAATTTACAAACCTTATTTTCATTACGAGGCATGACAAAACCTTCAGGTTGTCTTATGTAAATCTCTTCATCCAATTCACCATTCAGAAAGGCTGTTTTAACATCCATTTGGTGAATTACAAGATTATGTATAGCCGCAAGTGCTAACAATAATCTAATGGTTGTAATCCTAGCAACAGGAGCATAGGTATCAAAGAAATCAATACCTTTCTTTTGTCTAAAGCCTTGGATAACCAATCTGGCTTTATACTTGTCTATGCTTCCATCCACCTTCATCTTCCTTTTGAAGATCCATTTACTGTTCAATGGTTTAAAACCAGGTGGTAAATCAGACGGTTTCCAAGTATTATTGTGCATAATAGAGTCAATCTCATCTTGGATTGCTTCTTTCCAAAATGCAGCATCCCTTGAAGCCATAGCTTCACTGTAGGTCCTAGGATCTTCATCAACATTGAAACAATATTGATATTGAAATTGAATTTCATTCCTTGATCCTTCGACCAAATATAGTTGGAAATCGCCACCAAAAGATTTGGTTTTTCTTGCTCTTACACTTCTCCTAGGCTCAGAAGGCTCAGAAGGAGAAACAGTCACTTGGTCAGATGCACCAAAGTTACTAGAACTTGCAATCATGTCTGCAGGTTTAGGTAAAGATGTAAACCTATCCTCATTGCCAAAATCAGCATCTCGTGACTCAATAATAGAGTGCACGGATACATAATCATTTGGTTCTATGACATAGAATCTATAGCACTTAGAGTTCTCAGGATAGCCAGTGAATACACAATCTATACCTCTTTGACCTATATTATTTATTTTAGGATCAGTCAATCTTACCACAGCTCTACAGCCCCAAACTCTGAGATAACTCAGCTTTGGTGCCTTTTTATACCAAAGTTCATAAGGGGTTATCTTGTTCCTTTTATTAGGAACTCTATTTAATAGATAACAGGCTGTCAACATAGCCTCACCCCAAAATCCATCACTTAGGCCAGAATAGCATAACATGGAATTAACCATTTCTTTTAATGTCCTATTCTTTCTTTCAGATATACCATTTTGTTGTGGGGTATATGGAGCAGTGGTCTGATGTATTATACCAGTAGATTGAAAATATACTGGATCATAATATTCACCTCCCCTATCAGTGCGAAGTGTTTTAATCTTCACACCATGATAAAGCTCTACTTCCTCTTTATAAATTTTAAATTTATCAAGAGCTTCATCTTTTGTATGACACAAGTAAACATAGCAATATCTAGTAGCATCATCAATAAAAGTAACTACATACCTTTTATTACCAAGTGAAGGTGTTGAATGAAAATCACACAAATCACTGTGTACAAGTTCTAATACCTTAGTATCTCTAATGACATTTTTGGCGAAAGGTTGTCTAGTTATCTTAGTCAACACACAAGTTTTACACTTTTCACCATTCAATTCAAAAGCAGGTATTAGACTCATTTTTGACATGTCTTTCATTCTCTTGTAATGTACGTGTCCTAGTCTAGCATGCCATAATTCAGATTTACCACAATTATTGCTAGAACTAGTAGAAGCCATGCAAACAGAATTATTAAGAAAAGAAACATCCAAATTTAATTTAAACATGCCATTCAAATATCCAAAGCCAATAAAGGTACCATGTCTAGACAATATGTACTTGTCGCTTTCCAAGACTTGCTTGTAGCCACAATTATTTAATACAATACCAGAAACTAAGTTCTTTCGAATACCAGGTACATACACAACATTGTTTAAAAGTAAAGAGTTTCCAGAAGTAAAGACTAGATTAACAGATCCTAGTCCTTTAATTGGTTCAGTTGCAACATTGCCCATCTTTAATAAAGATCCATCTTCAATTGGCTTAAAGTCCTTGAACCATTGAAGATTTTTGCACACGTGACATGTTGCTCCTGAATCCACCCACCAAGATAAATCATCATCCTGATTGCTTTCCAGGATCCTTGGATCCACTAGCACCAGCCTCGTTTTTTCCTTTACCTCCACCCTTAGACCTGCAATCTTTCTTAAAGTGTCCGGGTTTCCCACACTTCCAACAGGTCACTTTTGGTTTCTTATCAGAACCTTTGTTGTTATTGCTTTGCCATTTTCGTTTCCCTTTACCAGCCTTAGAGGATTCACCCTCCTCCACCATGTTCACAGAAGAACCAGCCATGGTTTTAGTACCACCAACAGAACCCCTTTCCATATCACGTATGGATTGTTCAATTTGGAAATGACTTCCAAGTTCAACCAGATTCAATTCCTCTTTCTTGTGTTTCAGATTGTTTTTAAAATCCTTCCAAGAGGGGGGCAGTTTATCTATGATACTAGAGACAGAAATTGATTCATCCATTTTCATATCATATTGTGCAAACTGTCCTAAAATCCTTTGCAATTCGTGGTACTGTTCCATGACAGGCCTAGTGTCTACCATTTTATAGTTATTAAAATTACCAACTAGGAATTTCTTACTAGACGCATCTTCTGCCATGTATTTGGCTTCTAGGGTATCCCATAATTCTTTTGCAGACTCTACGTTTTGATAAATATCAAATAATGAATCAGACATACCGTTAAGAATATGACCACGACATATGTAGTCTGCGTTTTCCCACTTAGAACGATTACGAGTCTGTTCCAGCGTTTCATTCTGTAAGATATAACTTTTCACTTACACATCAAACCATAACACAAAGTAGCATATAGATGGAATTCTAGAGAGAGAAAGTTAGAGGTT
The DNA here is from genome assembly GCA_019973895.1 of Chrysanthemum seticuspe. Classification (NCBI taxonomy): domain Eukaryota; kingdom Viridiplantae; phylum Streptophyta; class Magnoliopsida; order Asterales; family Asteraceae; genus Chrysanthemum; species Chrysanthemum seticuspe. The sequence goes on along the minus strand of BPTQ01000008.1, from coordinate 363,525,103 downwards.
TAGGGAACTTAGTGAGAGAAAGTGAAAGATATTATTATGAGCTCCAACTCTCTACCTTGGGAGGTAGAGAGTATTTATAGTCTTACACAAATCGCCACACTTTGGGCTGTGGATCAGGCATACAGTGGGTAAAGACCCGTCCGTCCTCCACGGTGTTACTAAACTAAATTACTACTTAACTTAAAAGAACTACGACTACGAGCTTTCTAACGATTACATATCCTTGAGGTGACCGACACTTTAATACCGGGAATTTCTAATTCCTAACAATCTCCCCCTAAGGGAGGTCACCTCAATCATGTACCAAAATTACATAGAATACAAATAGATATTACAGTAACAATTGATCTTGCATTCTTGATGTAGTCCTTTGCTCTTAAACTCGTAGTCATTGATTCTTCACATTGCATGTTTGGTTACTTCAAGTGGAGGTCTTTTACTGATCCACGTGATAATAATTTTGAGCCATCTTATGAGATCATCAGTTATCAAAAATCTCTGTGACATCCTTTGTGGTGTTGGTATTATGTGATGTTGTGACTTTAGGACCGACATGCTCACATTCTGGATCATGATATCTTCTCATCAGAGTAGCGGAAGCATTTGAAACATGATATTGGCAGCAGCGTAGCAGAAGCATGGAGTGAAAATATCAGAGACATTGATGCACTAATCATGATTTCTTTTGAGATGAATGTGTTAAGTGAGCATGCGGCAATGGATTGACCGCTTCATTCTGATCAGCTGCAAACGTCGGGCGTACCTGCATACAACAGTTAGCAACAAATCGCACGAAAGTGTCTTTGATCACTTTCGTTGAATTGAGGTACACGGCCCACGGTTCCCCGTTGATCAGTACAAGTACTGCCTGTGATCAGGTATAATTCCGAAGAATTTCCTTGACAGGGTTTCGCAGCTGCTCTAGCTGTTCTCAAACCGGAACATCTCAAAGAAGACAACACGGAGTGAGTGAACCAGCGAATTATAAATCCACTGATTGATGAAAAGAGATTTGAAAAAACAATCGTGTATTGCTCAATAGAAATTGTTTTTGCAATACAATGAAAGTTTTATTGAAAATCAATTATCAATCATAAAAATACCTTTTGGTTTGAAAAATGAGTACACGGTCGATGTGCTAAAGAAAAGGTTTGTTAAGCACAAAGCCCGGTTTTTCAAAGGTATCCGTCAATCCCTAACCTGAACCAGGATTGATTCAAGAAATTGAATCGCCCCATTGTTTCTGTTTAGTTGTCACATGGTTGATCTATATAATAGATCTCACATGCCACCTACCAGGAGCTTGTTTGATGTTGGCTCCAGAAGGCTTTCCATCTTCATTGTGAATGTGTAAACACATCACTCAGATGTTCTGGCAATACCACAAGGATAATGCGTAGGACTCAAGATATAATCTCTCTTTCCACATTGTGTGAAACAGAGAGTCTTCATTGAAAGTGTCCTAATGAGATTTATTGATGATCTCGTGGCTCTAGACTCAATTTGTGCATTTTTTGGATCCTGTGCCGGAGACTAGGGAGAGGGTCTCCTTCTTCAATATCAACAATCTCTAAGAGAAAGTCGATAGATAATGTCGGTTCCCCGTGAGAATGAAACAAGCCCTTTTAAGAGGAACTTGAGTGGTTTGGAAAGTTGAAGTGCTGTGCGTCACTGGGTCCATGACGTCTTGTCTTCAATACCGATGTTGCCATCAGTAGCAAATGAATTGAACCCGGTTTCTGCCCTAAGGTTGAATAAATGGAGGGCTGTTTGTTTTCACCCTTTCCTCATTCAATTCTTTTTAATTCTTCAACCCCTTCAGTGCTTACCGAGACTTCATAGCTATTACCTTGTTGGGTTTATTCCAGTACTAGCTCAGTCTTAGTCCGCACTCTTCCCATATCTCATTTTTCTCCTTTTCTCATCATACCTAAGGACTTCTACACTAACTAGTGGATTGTCCCTGGGTAGATCCCTCCGGTTCTGGCGGATCATGGGAACCAATACCTAACCTTATCATCCTTATATCACCGTACATAAAGTAAAGTTGGTCGGTCTATTTGGTATTGTTCATCTGCCATTGGATCCAATTGAAAACCATTTGAAAATCAATTCAGATACTTGTGATATATTATCAAAGCATTTTGTACCTGAATTGTTTTTGATATTTTTAGAACGAGAACTCCCCCTCAACATGTGCATCAAGTATTTGAAAAATGTTAAGCACATGGAGGCAAGAGAAAGAATTAACTTCTTTTGATTACCATTTTCTAAAAGATATCAACATCACTTCCCTCAACAGATCAAGTGGGTATATCATTTCCGGGAAGGATGAGGTTTCCATAAATTCGCTCCCCCTCAATATGTGTCT
>BPTQ01000008.1:363487913-363510071 GCA_019973895.1 Chrysanthemum seticuspe | reverse complement strand
TAGTCACATGGTTCCAAGAATGAACTTGATTTTGTAAACCGATGAGGTCTTCTTTACCGAAAACCATTTCTCTAAGTTTAGGTAATTCAAAAGAGTTTTCTAACGATCCCTGATCGTTATCAAATCACACTCCCTAACTACTCACACATTTATGAGTAGTAAAAACAAGGAAGATGTGACGTTTTGGTCAGTTTTTGTGAAATTTTTCAGAGTTTTTCTGTCTTTTTATAAATCTGACACAAAATAAGTTATTAACATTTTTAGATCAGGGACCAATGAGTTTTGTACATTAAAAAGTATTTTCCGGGAGTCCTTAAAAATTCAACTTTTGACAAGTTTGAATTACCAAAGGACTAAAAATATTAATTTTCCAATTTAAAATGTCCTGGGGTAAATTCTGTCAATCTTTGAAACTTCAGGGACTAAAGTGCCATTTTGCAAAACTGAACTTTATAAGGGTAATTTTGACAACTTAAAAATTCCTGAGGGCCTTTTATGAAAAATTACATGTTTTGAGTAACCAGGGACTAGATTTTTACAATTATTGAATAAAACACAGTCTAAATATTTTTCTGTCTTTTTGAGACTTTTTAAAGTGTTTTTGACTGGTTTTGCAGTGTAGAAGGAACAAAAATGATGAGTATTTACACACTCATCAATCCCTCACACTAAACTATTGCTAGTCCCTAGCAATCTTTTGAGAAAACTTAATGGATTTGAATCTCTTTACCAAAAGCCATTTCTTCTGGAGTAGCCAAATGTTTTAGTTCAAGTAAGAACCTTGGTACACTGATAACCATATGATTTTGAGCAAATCACCAGCTTCCAACGGATTTGATTTGTCTTTACCATAAGCCGTTTGCTTCTGGACTAGCCAACTCTTAGATAAAATATCTTTGGTGAGCTGATTACCAATTATGGCTTTCCAACTGCCTTTACCACAAGCCATAAACTTGCGGGCTAGCCAACTCTTTACTAATTAAAGATATGGTGAGCTGAACACCATACAATTTTGGGCAAATTGCAAGCCGTCAACGGATTTGAGATATCTTTACCAAGAGCCGTTTGCTCCTGGATTAGCCAATCCTTTTGTTTATTAGACAGGGCGGACTGATAACCGTAAGTTGAGTAAGTGCAAAACACTTACTCCAAAAAAAATTTTTGGCAAAAAATGGGGGAATTGGGTGGCATAATTACATGATAAATTACATGATAAAATTCGTGAGAATTCCCCCCCCACACCAGAAATGAATATTGCCCTCAATATTCAAAGTACCGGCGGTTATGCCGAAACATAGAATGTAAAAGGGAAATACTACGGCCATTATTTGAATTTTTTTTTTTTTTTTTTTTTTTTTAAGAAAACTTATATACAACAGCGGGGGCAACTCCCCCACACTGGGGTGGTAGAAAGTAGAAAGAAATCAGAAACGTGGGTGAAAACCCATATAGTGTGCTACTGTTTTTGTTCCTCGAGTCGCTAGCTTGACTCGACCCCGGATTCATTTGTTCGTGGGGAAGCAACGTGGAAAACCAATCTCGATCGGACTTTCGTTCACAGTGTTAATAAACATATGAACCTCAGAAAGTTCCACACCGACGAGATACAACCGCGGTATTGTTAATAGTAGAAACTATAAAGGATGATACCGGGGTCAAAGATGGTGTCCTCATTCCCGAAAGAGAAAAGGGAAAGAGCAACCACACCATCTGTGAAGAATGGAATAAAGATGTGCATGAGAATGCAAGTCCATTCCTCATCAGTAAAAAGCAAATCACCATTTTTGACATTTTTAAGCTTAGTCTTGAAGTTTGTATGGTGATTGTCAACAGAATTTTCGGTAGGGAGGGTTGGAAACGGTTCTTCAATCAACAGATTTTCCAGAAAAAGGATGTCCCCCTCCGAATCAAAGTAAGTATTATCAATTCCTGTTGGAATCGACTCATCACTAAGAAAGGCATCGACTTCATTCCAAAAGTTGTCATCTTCCTCATCCGGAGTGAGAGAAGGGATGGAAGAGTCGGAAATAATAAGACTAGGAGATGATGGATCATTTTTGAGCAATTCTTCAATGGGAAGAATGTCTCCCATTGGATCACAAACATCATCATCCAATCCAGATGAAACTGAAGAGAGTTTGGTTTCATCCACAGAGTTAACAAACTCGATACGATAAACTGATTCTGGAGGTGGGACAAGTGGTGTGCTCTTAGAGCTAGCAATTTCCACCACTTCCGATAAAGTCTCCGATTCTAGATCATCATCATCAAGAACACTCTTGACTTCCTTGGTACAACTTTCAAACCATTTTTTTGAACCAGGGTTGATTTTCAAAGCTTTTAGCTCAGCACGTTTTTGGTGACTCCTCTTAACCGTGAAATTTGAGAGTGTTGTATTGATTCTTTCATATTTTTGATCAATTGTGGCAACACTATGTTTGGATAGAGGTTTGGATTTCTGGTTGATATTAAACGTGAGTTCTTCGTTGTCAACCCGTATGGTCAACTCTTCAGCAAATACATCAATTAGAGCACGGCTCATTCTCAAGAAAGCTCTCCCTAAGATGAGGGGAACTCTAGGATCTGCATCAAAGTCTACTACAACAAAGTCAGTAGGAAAGTGAAACTTTCCTACTTTCACCACGACATCCTCGGCTATCCCAAGTGGACGAGTTATGGTACGGTCCGCTAGCTCGAGTGTCATACAAGTGGATGTAAGTTTAGGAAGAGACAGTTTCTTCCATACTGAGAGTGGCATGAGGTTAATGCTTGCGCCAAGATCGGCCAAGGCGGAGCATTGAACCATCCCCAAGAAATCACACGGGATTAAAAACCTGCCGGGGTCTTCAAGCTTTTTGGGAAGCTTCTTGAGAAGGACCGCTGAGCATTGCTCATTGAGAGGGGTTTTAGCCATTTCAGATAACTTATCTTTGTTGCTCAGTAAGCCTTTAAGCGTGGATGCAAATTTGGGCATTAGAACGAGAGCATCAACGAAGCTTATATCAAAGTGCAGTTCATTGAAAATTTGGAAAATTTTTTCCATTTGCTCTTTGGTTTTGTCTTTGAGCTTCTCATCATGCAATCTTGATGGGTAAGGAAGCTGACTAGACTTTTGAGCCGGGACGGAAGTCATTTCTGGCTCAGAATTCGTCTTCGGAACTTCGTGTTCCAGACTTAAAGCTTGGACTACCGAAGGTATGACGTGTGCTGTACTTCGTGGGCTTGAGAAATGCACCTTGTCTGTTGTATCCTTGGTAACTTGACTCATTGCTCCTGGTGGAGGAGGCATTGGAGTCGAAGGTCCATTGTGCGTCTTACCACTACGAGTGGTGACGGCTTTCAACTCGGCATTTGGATTTGGAATTGTATTGCTTGGGAGTCCTCCAGAAGATGACGAAGCTTTGTTCATATTCATGTTCATGAAACTGCTCATCATATTCTTCAACTCATTTGTCTGCCGAGACATTGTGGTATCAATTTCCTTTTTTAGCTCAACTCTCATGTTATTGATCTGAGTTTGCATTGAACGAATGCTTGACTCAGTAATTTTCATGAAGTCATTTGGTAGGGGAGCTTGAGAAGGTTGTTGATAACTTTGCTGATTTGGAGCTTGATATGGTTGGTTGAAATTGTTCCGGTTCTGATTGAAATTTTGAGAGTTATTGGAATTTTGTCCTTGATTCGGAACAAAGCGATTTTGATTGCCATGGTTTTGCACAGGAGGAAAACCAGGTGGTGTCATACCGCTAGGTGCACGGTAGTGAGGATCAGCTTGTGGTCGGTATTGATTGTGGTTTACAGAAGCTACAGGAGCTTGGTAAAAGGAAGCATCGGTTGCTTGACAATCATAATACGCATGTGGACCACTACAAGTTTCACACACCTTGTTCACGGCTTTGATTGGTTCCGGCTTATGAATTTCGCTTTTGATTTCCTTTACCTCTTTCATCATACAACGGATGACGTCCGTTAGAGCGGCTAACAGAGCGGCTAACTCGGAAGAGTTACCGGATGAAGAAGCAGGAGTGTTCGGAATATTGACTTTGTTGCGAGAAATAGGAACTTTTGATTTTTTCTCGCAAATCTCAATCACATCTTTAGGCTTACGATTCAAGATATTGCCACCGGCGGCTGCGTTCAAAGAATCTTGATCGTTACCGTTCAACCCATTATAAAAGATATTAACTTGCTGAAGCTCCGTGAATTCATGATGGGGGCATTTCCGGAGGAGATCTTTGAATCTCTCCCATGCCTCTCCAAAGTTTTCATCGAAATTTTGACGAAATCCAGAAATTTCATTTTTAAGATTAGTCGTCTTTGATGGAGGAAAGAAATAATTGACAAACTTTTGAACAAGATCCTCCCAAGTTTCGATGGTTCGAGGGGGTTCTTTTTCCAGCCAAATCCGGGCTGCCCCCTCAAGTGAGAATGGAAATAGCATCAACTTGATCACTTTTTGTGGCACATCCTTGTAATTGATAGTTGAGGTCAACTTGTTAAACCAACAGATGTGTGCATACAGGTCTTCTCGATCAAACCAGTGGAATTGATTCGTAGACACAAGTTGGATCAAATGTGTTTTCAATTCAAAGTGATCAGAATTTATTGCTGGTAAAACGATGGCATCTCCATAACCCTCGGTGGGTGCCTGGAGCATTTCCGCCATAGTTCGTTCGTCTGCCATATTGTTGTTTGGAATAGTACGAATCTCGGGTTCGACTATTTGGGCAGCACGTCTACGAGAACGTCTTCTAGGAATTTCTGCTAGATCACGAAAAGGACTCAATGATCTAGAAGAACGAGTGCGCATGCACTAGACGTAACTCAAGGAAACAAGAGAATTGTGAAAATGGGGAAAGAAGAATCTTTTTGGGTTTTATGGTTTTTTGAAAAGTAGATATAACAACAAATCCAATTAAAACAAAATCGATGCAAAACGACAGAGAACTTAAACCAATAATCACAAGATGAATGGCTTCTTTGAAAAAGGTACACCACTCACAAGGACACAAAGGCAAGTTTTAATCTTATGTTTGGGAACTTATTATGGTCGTACCCCCAGTTAGATAGTACTCTGTCTTGGTTTTCGATGGTAATTTTTTATGTTGTTATTTAAACAAAGAAAACGGAAAATCTTTTTGTATTTTTATCTTTTATATATATGTAGAAACAAAAGAAAAATATTTTTGTGTTTTATATGTTTTAAGATGTTTTTGGATTTTTGGATTTTTTATAAGAAAATATAAATATATATAGATGGTATGAACAAGGAGTGAATATTCAAATCACTAATCTGGTAAACGTAAGATTATTAGCACAGCTCCCCGGCAGCGGCGCCAAAATTTGATCGGTCCCAAACGGTCAGGTTTATTACACAAGTCAACCACTTGTGAATGGTCAACCGTAATAAAAGCCAAACTGTCTAAAACCAATGCAATTAAGTCCAGGAGAGTTTAGTGTTTCCCCAGGTCGTTAAGTCCCAACGAGCTGTGCGATTGAATAGCTAAACGTATAGTGATCGGGTGATATTGAACGGGAAAAGGATTGCGGATTTTGAATAATTATACCTAAAGAAAAAGTTTGTAAATTACAGGGGCTTAAATGCAAATTAAAGAAAATTAAAAAGCTAGATTATATTTAATAAACGCTATCACTATTTTTAAAGTTGGATTTTCTTGATTTTTCTTTTATAAATTTGAATTAAAAACTAATTTTAAACTTTTAAAACAAATCTAAAATACTAAAAATTATGAAAATTAATGGGAAAATTATAAAACTATTTTAAAAAAATCTAAATTAACTAAACAGAATTTTAAAAACTAATTTTGTATTTTTCTGATGATTTTTCGAATTTCTATGAATTTAAAACTATTCTAAACTAATTAAATGGCTAAAAATTACAAATTTAACTAAAAAAATATGGAAAAATTATTTTTTTGCTTTTTATATTTATCTTAATCTATGAAAATTTAAAACTTATTTTTTTGAAGCTTTTCTGAATTAATTGGATTAAAAGCTATTTAAAAAGTCCTAAAAACTGATTTAAAATAAGAAAAATAGCAAACAGTAATGAAAAATTATGAAAACTTCAGGAGAATTCTAAAATAATATTATAAATTTATGAAAATTATAAAAACTATAGCTTATGTGAAGGATTAACAAGCTGTAGTGCAAACTGTTTGAGAATAAGCACTTAAAATAAGCTAATAAGCACTAAAAAGCACAAAATGAACACAGAAGCTAGATTAAGCTATAATTCAGTGAAAAGAACCTAAATCAACTAGTCTATACCTCTAGATTACCAGCTACAAGCTTATGAGTACAAAATCAAGCAAGTGAATTCAGTCCCTAGGTGCTGATTTCAAGCTTAAAAATAAGCTATCTAACCTAGTTGGAACTTAATACCAGACATCATAGTCTCAAGTAGACCTGGCAAGGAGCATATAAACCAAAAATCAGACCAAGACAAGCTCTCATGAGCTTGTTGATAGCTCTGCACAAACCTGTGCACACTCAGTTAACACTGAGTGTGTGCACAGGGCACTTTCAGCTTAATTGACAAGCTGATTAGGAGCTTGTAAAGACTTGAGAAAATTCGGCAAAAATCAGATTTCAAAAATAGGGCAACTGAACTTATTAAGTCCAAAATTCCAAAAGCTCTTGATCAATATTGAAGATATGAAAAATCCACAAAGATTTGGAAAAACTGGATTTTACAACTTTTGACTTTTGGACAGTTTTGCAAAGTTTGACTAATGTGAGTTTTAATTCAACTTTGTTGACTGCTAATGATGATTAATGATGCAATAAGACCAGATAAAGCTAACTATAATGATTCTAAACCTAAAATATAAATTCTAACAAATCTATTCTAACTGATATGCAAATGAGAGAAAGATTAATATGATTTTGACTTTTATGATTCTAAGGTGCAAAAATATGAGCTAAATGACTTCTATAGAACTAATATGAACTGATGCATCAATTGATTAACACTAACCTTACCTCTAACACAGATTTAAGAGCAAATTCAAACACTAGTTAAAATATTGAAATGCAAGCTAAACTAGTCTAGACTCAAATTCAATTCAAGACTACTTCACTACTATAATCAATGAGAAAATTCAGCTATCAAATGCAATAATAACAGTAAAAGAACAAACAGATTCAAGTGAGATAAATTTGAACTTACAAATGGTCCTACTCAACTGCAGCTTAACTGAGAACCAAATATCACTAGCCTAAACCAAATTCAATCCCAATTCAGCTATGCATCAACCCAAATCCAAATCCAACCCCAGCAATTCATCAAATCCTTCTTCCTTAATGAGCAGTTGACTTTTGTTGACTGTGTTTTGAATTGAGTGAATCTGTTTCTAAAGCTCACTGAAAGCTATCAACAGCTTCAGTGGGCTTGTTTGAATTTAGAAATAAGCTCTTTGGAGCTTGGATTTAAGAACATGTAAACTAAATTTATAACATGAAACATTAAAACATGAAACTATGATAAAACCTTGAATTGATACTTGAAAGTGAATTACAATGATTAAACAACTTAAGTTTAGTACACAGAAACTGAAAATTACAATTTTAGATTTAAACTAAGACATTGATAATAAAATCGATTTTACAAGAGATTCTAAAAATTAACTACTACTCTGTCTCTCCTTTTCTCCCTCTATTTATTCAACAAGATTGCTCCCACGTATCTTCTGAGCATTTCCCACCTTCTTTCAGAACCATTGGATTATTAGAGCTCTTTTTAGCCGTTGATGAGATTTTGGCGGGAAAACACTTTTTGCCAGTTGGGACAGGTTGAGTGCAAGGAAAGAGATGCATTAAATGCATTTTGGCTGTTAGGTGAGGTGGAGTGATAAGGGTGGTGGGAGTTGAGCTGGAGGTGAGGGGTGGTCTGAGTGTTGCAGAGAAGTGGGTGAAGAAGGTGGGTTTTGGAGGGAAAAGGGGGGCGGGATTTGACTGGGTTTGACCGGATTTGACCGGGTTGGGATTATTAAACGGACGGGTCAAAAAGGCTGGTGGGCTTGGGCTTGTGGATTGGATTGGGTTTATTTTTTTGGGTTTAAGTGATTTAGGGTCCGGTTGGTTTTAGGATTAGTAACAAGGACCAATTTTGCAATTCCACCAAACTTGAGGGATCAAATCTGTAATTTTCCAAAGTGTACTATAAGGACCACTTTTGACAAGTTTGAATTACCAAAGGACTAAAAATATTAATTTTCCAATTTAAAATGTCCTGGGGTAAATTCTGTCAATCTTTGAAACTTCAGGGACTAAAGTGCCATTTTGCAAAACTGAACTTTATAAGGGTAATTTTGACAACTTAAAAATTCCTGAGGGCCTTTTATGAAAAATTACATGTTTTGAGTAACCAGGGACTAGATTTTTACAATTATTGAATAAAACACAGTCTAAATATTTTTTCTGTCTTTTTGAGACTTTTTAAAGTGTTTTTGACTGGTTTTGCAGTGTAGAAGGAACAAAAATGATGAGTATTTACACACTCATCAAAAGACTAGCATCTATTTGGTACACCAAGTAGTGTAGTGTGTTTCTACATAGAGGTGATCAACCTTATTGATCACTTGGGTTTCTTGTATTGCTCGGGGTGTGTAGAAAATCTCCATTCGATCCTACCGAATCACGCTACAAAGGTATACATTTATTTGTTATTCTTATCGATTGATCTTATGGCTATATGGATCCGTTGTTGGTGATGATTCCGCTGCGTTTATATGTTTACTTTATGTTTATTATATTCATCATCACCTATAGTGGTATCAAGAGCCATCATATGTGCCATATGATTATCGGGTATGCGAAAAAATGGTCAAAACGCGTGTTTTTAAGTGTTTTTTGTAACCACGTTCAAAAAAGCCCCGAGGGCTCTATTTTTCATGGATTAGGAATTTTATTAGTAATATAAAGATCTGTGATTTTTGGTCCTATGGCCATTGGTTTCGCATACGTTAATTAAACAATGTTTTCGGTACGCTAAAAATGGCTTTAATCGCGTTGTTTTAATCGATTCTTGAAACGATTTGAAAACAGCCCCTAAGGCTATATTTTCTATGATAAAATAATTTTTAGAAGGTCTAATATCAGTAGGTTTGAGAACCTAAATCCATTTTACACGCGTACCAATGGGAGTTTTAATTCTTGTTGATTATTTCTTCGATTAGTTGGCTAATTCTTTTATTTCATGCTATTTAAATTGTTCCCATGGCAAATACATGCATGTTTGCTCATGGGATTATCCAACACCTTGTTATGTTCATAATTTTATGGTATTATTATGTGTATATGCAAAGCCGATGAAAACCTAGACCACTTGTGCTATGAATGATTGTGATTGTCGTTTATTTCTTGTTATTTGGGGTTTGCCATTGTTTCGGCCTTTATGTATGAGTTTTAATTTGGTTTTTTCCATTGTTTGGGCATTTTACAATAGATAGATAGTAGATTAGATGTATTTTACATTCTATATATTGTAACCGATGCTTGAAATGGAATGGCGAAGCATAAAAGACATAAAGACGCAAAATGGCTGCTCGTACAAGCTGCAGTAAAACGGCGTTTCCCGGTGATTGGTAGGGTATTTTTTAACGAAATTTTTGCTGCAGGTAGACAACTCATGGGCACACAACTTTGTAGTTTGGTGCTAAGCTCGGGGATGACTCCTTCTAGGCCGTTTGGCCCTCTGAATGCAGAAATTCAGCAGACCCATATTCCAACAGCATGTATTTCTTGAATAAATTTGGCAACGCGGTTTCTGGTATTCCTATCCCTGTATCTCTAACATCACAGCGTATCCACACCACAGTTTCATGTGAATGAGGTTCATTCTCCAACATGACTCCATTTTGTGAATCTGATGCGTCGTCATTTTCCATCTTTTGTTCTTGCTGGCCTTTGGAATGTGGGAGGCCTCCGTGTGGTTGTGGTTTATGTCCCTAGTTGACTCTTGGTTCTCGTGATGGCTCACGAGACCAAGCATAGGTTCTTTCATCGGTTGAGGCTTTGCATATTGTGGTTGTGTGTTGGTTCTTTGCTTATTATGTATGTTGTGAATGTATATAACTTGCAAATTGTTTTCTAAAACTTAAAACGCAACACAAACCATTTTCAAACTAAATCTTATGATTTAGTTTAACTAAGTTTAAATATGGATTTAACTTAAAATCATTGTTTTAAAAATAACACTTAACTTGTTATGTATGTTATTCAATTTATGTATTGTCCAATCTCTATTATAATCCACATTGGTTCTATATTAGACTTGAAAATGGACAACTTGACACACATAAATTAAAACAATGATTAGACTTAAGTTAAGAAGAGTTTTTAACTTGTGCTACGAAGAATGAATGCATGCTTTTTCGTACACCTTTTTTGATTCAAATCAAAATATTTTACCCGTCACAAATTTAAGTCATGCCGTCCAATCGCTTGAGAACACTTGCAATTACTTTTTGCCTATGCGTGGGACCTAGGTTGAATTGTAACCCAAGGTGATTATTGTCTATGCGTGGGACCTAGATACATTTTCGCACGTTCTCAAATTGGATGATTTAATCGAGTTAAGCGGTGAGACCTTGACCCGAGGCAAGGATGGGACTAAACATGCTTTCTTGACACTAGATGCTTGTTCACTAGTGCCATGAGTCCCATAAGGATCTAAGAGTTGCACATGTAATGCAATTGGTGATTGGTCCGCTCCAGACGGTCAGGTTTTATCTCACAAGCCAACCACTTGTGAATGGTCAACCGTAATAAAAGTCCAAACAGTCTGAGAGCAAAATGCAATTTAGATCTGGAGAGTATAGTGTTTCCCTAGGTCGTTAAGTCCCACGGAGACTCAATGGTGTTTAAACACGTTCAGGTGTCGAATAATCACTAAGGATAGTGATCAGTAAAGATTTTGGAATAATTATACCTAAAGAAAAAGTTTATAAATTACAGCGACTTAAATGCAAATTAAAGAAAATTAAAAAGCTAAAATATATTAAATAAACGCTATCACTATTTTTAAAATGATGTTTTTCTTGATTTATAAAACAAAATATCTTAAATAAACTATTTTAATTAAAACGTAAACTTAAATTACCTAAAAACGTGATTTAAAATGGAAACGTGCGTTATATGTAAAAATTACGCGAGTGCGCAAGGAAAAACGTAAAATTTGTAAATTAAAAGTCCTACGAGTGTAAAAATAATTTTCTTACTTACTATATGACAAAAGAAAATTTTAGAAAAAAGATTTATATTTTTTTGACTTTTATATTTTTTATTATGAATTAAATACTGTTTTAGACTAATTAAATAATTAAAAATACCAAACTAATTGGGAAAAATCTGGAAAAATCACTAAAAGTACTTTGAATGATGCTAATCCTAGGAAAATTAAAAACAGTGATGGTTGCTTTGGAAAATAAGCTCAAAATAAGCCAAACATGGCTGATAAGCAAAACTGACCAAATGTCTTTAAGTAATAAATGTTGCAAACTAAAACCAGTCAAAGACCCAAGGGCAAATGGTAAGGTGTGTGTGTGGTGAGCTGGGTGGCCAAGGTTCGAATCCCAGCACTGACTTTTTGCAAACTATTTTATTTTTGGATTTTTATTTTTGAAACTGATTTAACTAATGATAATAAGCAATTTTTACAACTACAACTTTTTATGAAAAACACTAATAAGCTAAGTTTGAGCTTATGATTTTTTAACAGTTAAGCTAGAAAATGGAAATAAGAACAAGGCTAAGCTAAAATTACTAATAAGCTAATCAATAAGCTAAAATTAAATGAAAATAAGCTTAACAACTGTAAATAAGCTAAAATGAAAACTGAAAAAGCAAATTAACTAAGAAATAAGCACTGAATAAGCTTCAAATAAGCACAAGCTACACTGGTTCACAGGACACTTTGTGGTTTTCTAGGCACCTTTAAGCTAATATTTAAGCACTTTAATAAGCTAAGAAATGAAAACAAAAACTGGAATTAACAAGTTGACCAACTGAGCTTCCTAAAAAACTAAAGTTCTCACTATGGTGTCCACTAGAGAGCCTATAATGAGCTTATGAAAAAGCTTGAAAGCACTGTATGATTGGTTCACTAAAAATGGTCAAAACTAAAAGCCATAACCAGGCTTATCAAATAAGCTGAGAAGTGAAAAATAAGAACTGGAACCTTGAGACAGCTAGGTGAGCTTCTCAAAAAGCTAAGGTACACAAGTTTAAGCTAGCTAATGAGCTTTGTGAGAGCTTGTGAAATAAGCTAGTAAACTGTGCACAGGGCATGTTTTTGGAAAAGCGGTCTAAAATAAGCTAAAGAATAAGCTATTTATAAGCTGAGTAGAAGTAAGCTATTATTTTTCTAATTAATTTAAGCAGCTAAATTTTACTATCCCAAAAGCTTGAATCCTAAATCCTAATGATAAGATCACAAGAAAATTGACAAGTTTATTCAAAAACTGTCCAAGTGAGATTTTTGACTTTTTAAGTTACACTAATAAGTTGACTTTAATGAAATTTGAATCAACTCTACTCACTAATTATGTTATATTAAGCTGAAATGAGATGGTTTTAGGCTAGGGTACCAAGTTACAAGCTACTTTGATGAGATTTGTATTTAAAAATTCTAACAGTTATAAACTTAAGACAGATTTAAAGTGATTTTGACTTTCAATCAAATGAGCACTGGATTTTATGTTTGCACTGAGATATTAGATACTAGTATGACATGAAACAACAACAAACAACATCAAGCATAAGCTAGAACACCAATCTATCAGGAAATCCAAACAGTCCTTTATTAGAACTGTTGTGAAGCTTTTCGGTACTGAAACAGCTTTTTAAACCAAGAAACCTAGTGATTAACTTATATTAACTATGATGAGACAAGATTAAACCAAAATTAATACACTTAAAACATTTAGACTAGAAAATGCAATTTTTTAAAGAAATTGCTTACAAGTTGAGTCCAAGTACAAAACAGAGAACTGAGGCACAAGACCACGACCTATAGCTTCCCAAGAAGCTCTAAACCAAGGCAATCCAATATCAACCCTGCTCCAGCTTCTTGAATACCTTCACCATGGATTTTTGATTTTTCACTAATTTATTTGTATTTTTGGTATTTTTGCTTTTGACTACTAAACTGATTTTAAAGGTTACTAAAAGCTTAAATAAGCTTTCTGAGGAGCTTACATGGGCTTATGAGTCCAATTTAACAGCTACAAACAACATTAAAACATATTGAAATTTTTGAACTTGAAATTGCATAAACTTGAAAATGAAACTTAACATTGAAATTGATGTTCACAAAAGCTTTATTATGCACTAAAGACTTGAAATACAAAGCTTAAAAGCTTAAAGATATACTGGAATTTGAAATTTAATTAAAACGACATAAGTAAACTAAAATTACACTAGACTGTCTTCTCCCTTGCACCAAGCTTGTTTATAAAGATCTTTTTGAGTCCCTTGTCGACCTCTGAATCTTTCCCACCTATTTCCAGCCATTGGATCCTCTGAATTCATCACAACTGCACATTTGGCATTTTTGGCGGGAAATTTCATAGTAGTGGAATAGAACAGGCTTTTTAGCAATCAAGAATTTATGGGTATATGTGAAGGTGTAGGAGAGTGGGTAAACAGGTGTATAGGTGGTGGAAAGGTGGAGAAACCACTCTGGTTTTGGTTTTCAGGTGGGAGTGAAGACGATGAACAGTACCTGTGGTATAAGAGGCGGTTTTATTTTTAAACGGGGTTGTTGGGCTTGGGTAGGGATTGGGCTAGCTGGGTTTAGGATATGGACTTGGGTTTAGTGGATTGGATTTGGGTGTTTAATAACAAAGAGGGTCCGTTTGTTTTGTTAAATACACAAGGACTAAAGATGTAATTCGGCCAAACATGAGGGACTGATCTTGCCAACATACCAAAGTTATCACAAGGACCAAACCTGCCATATGTGAATAGTACAAGGACCATATTTGATTATTTTCCATTTTTAAATATCCAAGGACTATTTTTGACACTTTTTAAACTTTAGGGACCTAAGTTGTAAATTGTGATTTTTAAACTTTGAAGGGTTTATTTTGACAACTTATGAATCCCATGGACCTTAAATGATATTTTTGCTTTATTTTGATTTACCAGGGACTATATTTGACAATTTTTGAAACTTGGGGAACTAAAACTGCCAATTATGCAAACTTGATACGTTTTTCATCTGATTTTGGTATTTTTGCATTTAAAACACATAAAACACTTATTTGTGATATTTTTATCATTTTGATGCATTTCTGAGTGTTTTCAGATGTTTTTGCAGTCTAAAAGGTATAAAAATGATGAGTATTTGCACACTCATCAATCCCCCACACTAAGATATTGCTAGTCCCTAGCAATCTTTTGAAAACTTAATGGATTTCATCTCTTTACCAAAAGCCATTACTTTTGGAGTAGCCAATTGTTTCAGTTCAAGTAAGAACCTTGGCACAATGATAACCAAATGATTTTGAGCAAATCACCAGCTTTCAACGGTTTTGATTTGTCTTTACCAGAAGCCGTTTGCTTCTGGACTAGCCAACTCTTAACTAATTAAAGATATGGGGAGTTGATTACCATACAATTTTAGGCAAATTGTAAGCCATAAACGGATTTGATAAATCTTTACCAAGAGCCGTTTGCTCCTGGATTAGCCAATCCTTATGTGGGTTAGACATGGCGGACTGATTACCATATGCTGAGTAAGTGAAAAACACTTACTCCAAAAAAAAAAAAAAAAAAATTTTTGGCCAAAAATGGGGGAATTGGGTGGTATAATTACATGATAAAATTCGCGAGAATCCCCCCCACACTAGAAATGAATATTGCCCTCAATATTCAAATTACCGGCGGTTATGCCGAAACATAGAACGTAAAAGGGAAATACTACGGCCATTATTTTTGATATACACACACATTTTTATTTTTTTATTTTATTTTTTTTAATTTTTTTTTGAAACTTGAAAACTTATATACAACAGCGGGGGGCAACTCCCCCACACTAGGGTGGTAGAAAGTAGAAAGAAGTCAGAAATATGGGTGAAAACCGATATGGTGTGCTACTGTTTTTGATTACCGAGTCGCTAACTTGACTCGATCCCCGCATTCATTGGTTCATGGGGAATGTTTGTAGATCCGGGACAACTACAGGTGGAATGTCCTCTCCAAAATAATGCTTCAATCGATGACCATTCACTTTAAAATTTGGACCATCGGGTTGAGATAACTCAATAGTTCCATTAGGAAATACTTTAGTGATGGTGAATGGTCCAGACCAGCGGGTTTTGAGTTTTCCTGAGAAAATCTTCAATCTTGAATTGAAAAGAAGGACTCGATCACCGACGTTGAAAACGCGGTTCTTGATTTTGGAGTCATGAATCTTCTTTGTCTTTTGTTTGTAGATCAAAGAGTTCTCGTATGCTTGATCACGGAGCTCATTTAATTCATTCATTTGAACTTTTCTGTGATCACCAGCTGTCTGAATATCGAAGTTTGCATGTTTCAAGGCCCAGTATGCTTTGTGCTCAAGCTCAATCGGCAGATGACATGCCTTTCCGTACACAAGCTTGTATGGAGTACACCCGATGGGTGTTTTATAAGCTGTACGGAAGGCCCAGAGTGCGTCATCCAGTTTGTCCGACCAGGATGCACGGTTTTCGCCTACTGTCCTTTCCAAAATTCTTTTAATACCACGGTTGGAAACTTCCACTTGCCCACTTGTTTGGGGGTGGTATGCAGTAGAGAGACGGTGAGTTACACCATACTTTTGCATGACACGATCAAATTGGTCATTGCAGAAATGCGTACCACGATCACTGATTATAGCTCGCGGAGTTCCAAACCTAGCAAAAAGAGATTTTAAAATTTTCACAACTACTCGGGCATCGTTGGTAGGTAAAGCTTTCGCTTCAACCCATTTTGACAAATAGTCAACAGCCACAAGTATGTATTTGTTTCCTCGAGATGATGGAAATGGCCCCATAAAGTCAATGCCCCAGATGTCAAAGATCTCACACACTTGAATGGCGTTTTGCGGCATTTCATTTCTTTGTGAGATATTTCCGTGACGTTGACAAGCGTCACAGGTTTTGACAAATTCGTGGGCATCTTTGTAAATCGTGGGCCAATAAAACCCGGAATCAAACACCTTTTTGGCGGTGTAGTTAGGACTATGATGGCCCCCGGTGGGTCCAGCATGGCAAGCTTTGAGAATGTCCATAGCTTCCTGTCCATAAACACACCGTCGGATGACTTGATCCGCACAAATTTTGAATAAGTAGGGGTCGTCCCAGAAGTAATGTTTAACATCCTTGAAGAATTTGTTCTTCTGTTGGGTCGACATCCCTTTCACTATGAAGTTACCCGCATGGTAATTTGCGAAGTCAGCAAACCATGGGGTGGTAGAGTTTCCACGAAAAGAAACCGCATTGAGTGTCTCGAGAGGGAATGTTTCATTTATTTCCTTTTTCTCGAAAACATCTTGGTGAGGGTTTTCTAGACGGGACAGATGATCAGCAGCCAGGTTCTCAGCTCCTTTTTTATCACGTATAATGATATCAAATTCTTGCAGGAGGAGAACCCAACGGAGCAATCTCGGCTTTGCATCTTGTTTTGCAAAGAGATATTTGAGAGCCGAATGATCCGTATACACCACACATTTGGTCAAGATTAAGTATGGCCGAAACTTCTCAAACGCATACACCACGGCTAGTAATTCTTTTTCTGTGGTGGTGTAATGGGTTTGAGCTTCAGTCATAGTCTTACTTGCGTAGTGGATAGGCTGAAAATGCTTAGATCTACGTTGCCCTAAGACTGCACCGATAGCAAAATCACTTGCATCGCACATGAGTTCAAAGGGTAAATCCCAATCGGGAGCAACGAGAATGGGTGCTTCAGTAAGCTTTTTCTTTAATGTTTCAAAAGCTTCAATGCACTCAGGTGAGAAGATAAAAGGAGCATCCTTTTCAAGAAGATGGGTCATAGGCCGGGCGATTTTAGAAAAATCTTGTATGAATCTACGATAGAAACCGGCATGACCTAAAAAACTCCTAATACCTTTGACGGTAGTAGGATGAGGCAATTTAGCAATAACATCGACTTTTGCTCTATCAACCTCAATCCCGTTTTTTGAAATCTTATGGCCAAGGACTATGCCTTCTTTGACCATAAAGTGACTCTTCTCCCAATTTAGACAAAGATTGGTGTCTTCACACCGTTTTAACATTTTTTCTAAATGGGAGAGACATGTTTGAAACGAGTCCCCAATGACCGAAAAGTCATCCATAAACACCTCCATTGTTTCCCCGATCATGTCGTGGAATATGGCCATCATACATCGTTGGAACGTGCCAGGAGCATTACATAAACCAAAAGGCATACGTCTGTAGGCAAAAGTTCCGTATGGGCAGGTGAATGTGGTCTTTTCTTGATCCTGTGGATCAATGGGAATCTGAAAATAACCCGAGAAACCATCAAGGAAACAATAGTACTCGTTTCCTGCTAATCTCTCAAGTATTTGGTCCATGAAGGGTAGAGGAAAATGGTCTTTACGGGTAGCGTCATTCAACTTACGATAGTCAATGCAAACACGCCATCCCGTAACCAATCGAGTTGGAATTAACTCATTATTTTCATTTGTGACAACAGTTATGCCACCCTTTTTCGGAACACAGTGAATTGGGCTAACCCAAGGACTATCTGAGATCGGGTAAATTAATCCTGCATCAAGAAGTTTGAGAACCTCTTGTTTAATAACATCATGGATTTTTGGATTTACTCGTCTCTGATGTTGAACTGCTGGTTTGAAGTCATCCTCCATCAAGATTTTGTGAGTACAAAACTCAGGGTTGATACCTTTAATGTCGGAGAGTTTCCAAGCAATTGCTTGCTTGTGTGACTTCAAGACCTTTATGAGAGCAGTCTTTTCATCCTTACTCAAATCTCGGGCAATAATGACGGGTAATTTATCATCACCCTCAAGAAATGCATACTCGAGATGAGGTGGTAAGTCCTTAAGCTCAACTTCAGGAAATTCTTCAGTTTTCTCAACTGACTTGACTTCCTTGTTATGAAGCTCATTGGAAAGGAGTGGAGGAGAAGTGTCCTGTTTTAACAATTTCTCATGAAGAATATCTCCCTCCAGATTAATCTCATTGGTATTAACCTCATCTGGAATTGATGATGGATCATCATTGAGCAACTTTTCAAGGAGAAGAATGTCCCCCTCGATGTCAATTGGAGCGTGATCAATTTCCCATGAAACTGAATCACTAGACAAATATGCATCAATCTCTTCCAAGATGAAGTTGCTTCCCTCAAACGGAGTGAGAGAAGGAGAAGGATCAGAAATGATAGGTTGAGAAGATGTGGTGGGATCCCCACTCACAGAATTATGAGAATAACCAAGAAACTCTTGAGAGTACTCCTCTGAAGCAACATCAATGATATCTATTCGGTTAACCGATTCAACATCATAATTTGAGGAGTACCTCGAAGTTTGATCGAGGTTAAAGGTAACAGCTTCATCACCCACACGTAACGTGATTTCATGCTCAAATACATCGATAAGGGCATGGCCCGTCCTTAGGAATCCTCGTCCAACAATGAGAGGAACCCGTGGATCAGCATCGAAATCAACAACTACAAAGTCAGCGGGAAAATGGAACTTTCCTACTTTCACAAATACGTCCGCGACAATGCCAAGAGGACGGGATATTGAACGATCTGCAAGCTCGAGAGTCATGCATGTAGGGGTAAGTTCCGGAAGAGAAAGTTTCTTCCATACTGAATGAGGCATCAGGTTAATGCTTGCACCTAGATCTGCTAAGGCAAAGCATTCAACCATTCCTGGAAATACACAAGGTAAGAGAAATTTCCCAGGATCTCCAAGTTTATCAGGAAGCTTCTTCAAGATAACTGCTGAGCAGTTCTCGTTCAGAGGAGTTTTTGCCATCTCAAACAGTTTTTCCTTGTTGCTTAACATGTGTTTAAGAGTTGATGCAAATTTGGGCATCAGCATGATAGCATCCGCAAAGCTTATGTCAAAATGTAGTTCTTGGAAAATTTGAAAAAATTTGTCCATTTGATTACTAGCTTTTTCGCGGAGTTTTTGCTCATTTAAACGTGATGGGTAAGGAATAGAAGATTTAGATTTCTGGTTTTCAACCGGGATGTCATGTGAATCAAAAACAACTCCTTGTTTGGACTTGGGTTTCAGGACAACTTGAGGTTGGACAGTATTGGTACCTCCGTTATTAGTAGGAAGTTCCTTGTCCTTTGTCGCCTCAGGTTCACTTTCCACTACCTTCGGGAGAGAAGAAGAAGAGGTAGTAGGAATAGCGGGTCCGTCGTATGAAACACCACTTCTGGTTGTGATCGCCTTAGCATCGCCCCTCGGGTTAGCGATCGTGTTGCTCGGAAGTTTTCCTGAGCCCGAGGGTTGATCATTTAAAGACTTCTTCAATTCAGCGATCTGATTGATCAACACTCTGTTTGTCTCCTCTTGAGACTTCATGAATTGCTTTAAAAGCTCATCAGATGTTGATACTGGAGGAGGTGGAGGGAAGTTTTGAGGCCGAATGTTCTGATTATGACCTTGTTGTTGAAAATTCCCTTGGTTAGGATTCACATTTCCCTGAAACTGATTCCCCCGATTGAAATTGTTTTGATTAAGATTTCCTTGATGTTGGAAACCTTGATTTGCTCCGGGATAGAAATTACCTTGGTTTTGATAACCTTGGTTCATTCTAGGTTGGTTCTGATTCCGGTTTTGTATGTTAGGATTCTGGTTAAAACCGGGTGGTGCCTGATAAGTGTTAGCACGGTAGTTTGGTTCATTTTGAGGACGGTATTGACTACCTCCTTGATTTGAAGTACCGGCTATAGCATTGGCTTCAAATGGACTACCATCGGTGGTAGTACAGTTGTAGTATGCATGAGGGCCACCACAAGTAACACAGACCTCGACTTTCTTCACTTCACAATGTGATGGTGTCTGTGTAAAAATGACTTTCTTTTGTTTAGAAAGAACCAAAGCCTGAACAGCATCCGTGAGTTTGTCAAGTTTAGCATCGGTGCTAGATGTACTCACGTGAGATGAAGTAGAAGGTTCAGCATTAGACTGAGACTGATATGTTTTTGTTCGGAAAGGGCGGACCTGAGACTTGTTTTCTATGATTAGCAAGGCTTCTTTTGTGGACTTGCTCAGGAAATTACCTCCCGCGGAGGCATTTAAAGAGTCTTGGTTAGCTTGGTTCAGACCATTGTAGAAAGTATCCATTTGCATTAAATCGGTAAAACCATGATGCGGACACTTTCGAAGCAACTCTTTGAAACGATCCCATGCCTCACCGAATGATTCATCAAATCTTTGAGAGAATTTCATTATCTCATTCTTAAGACTTGTAGTTCGGGATGGAGGATATAATTCGTTAACAAATTTAGTGACTAGATCTTCCCAAGTCTCAATGGAACGAGGGGGTTGTTTCTCAAGCCAATTCCGGGCTTGTCCCTCTAGAGAGAATGGGAACAGAAGAAGCTTAATTGCTTCATGTGGGACATTCTTGTATTTGATGGTTGATGCAATCTTGTTGAGCCATCGAATATGTGCATGAGGGTCGTCCCGCTCAAAACCATAAAATTGGCTTTGGGTTACAAGATTAAGCAACCCGGTTTTGAGCTCAAAGGTATCAGCCACGATGGCTGGGACAACAATGGCATCTCCGTAACCCTCGATGGGTGCTTGGAGAAGCTCATTCATCGGCTTATCTTCTGCCATTACGACAGGGGGTGGTGGTGCTAGACGTTCCTCAGTCACGGCTGAAGGAGCAGAACGTCCTCTACGTCTACGAGGAATATTTGCAAGCTCAGAAAGTGGACTTGTGGAGCTGGAAGAACGAGTGCGCATGCACTAAGTGTAAAAATCAGTTTTCCAAAACAAATGCGAGGCAAAACGACAAGTGAACTTAAACCAATAATCACAAATGAAATGGCTTCTTTGAAAAAGGTACACCAAATCACAAGGACACAAAGGCAAGTTTTAATTCTTTTGTTCGGGAACTTGTTAATGTTCACACCCCCAGTTGGTAGGTGTACTGCCTTGATTTGCGGTGGTTGATTTTTATGTATTTAAGTACCACTGAAAAGACGTAGGTATAGATTTGTGCAAAGGGTTTAAAAACTTTTGGACAATATTTTTGGTATCGTCTCGTTTAACCAAATCGTACTGCTTTAAGAATCACCTTAAAGACAATACAAGCTAGAAAACGTTACGATCGTTTTGTTGATTTATATTTTTTTTTGGTGTTGTTAACACTTTAGGAAAAGTGTTAATGAACTTTTTGATTTTCTGATAACTTTACAAAAAACTGTTTACAAACGATGGTATATGTGCAAGTACGGGTCTGAAAAGGTCTAAGACACGCTAAAACCTCCCCGGCAGCGGCGCCAAAATTTGGTCCGCTCCAGACGGTCAGGTTTTATCACACAAGCCAACCCCTTGTGAATGGTCAACCGTAATAAAAGTCCAAACAGTCTGAGAGCAAAATGCAATTTAGATCTGGAGAGTATAGTGTTTCCCTAGGTCGTTAAGTCACACGGAGACTCAATGGTGTTTAAACACGTTCAGGTGTCGAATAATCACTAAGGATAGTGATCAGTAAAGATTTTGGAATAATTATACCTAAAGAAAAAGTTTATAAATTACAGCGACTTAAATGCAAATTAAAGAAAATTAAAAAGCTAAAATATATTAAATAAACGCTATCACTATTTTTAAAATGATGTTTTTCTTGATTTATAAAACAAAATATCTTAAATAAACTATTTTAATTAAAACGTAAACTTAAATTACCTAAAAACGTGATTTAAAATGGAAACGTGCGTTATATGTAAAAATTACGCGAGTGCGCAAGGAAAAACGTAAAATTTGTAAATTAAAAGTCCTACGAGTGTAAAAATAATTTTCTTACTTACTATATGACAAAAGAAAATTTTAGAAAAAAGATTTATATTTTTTTGACTTTTATATTTTTTATTATGAATTAAATACTGTTTTAGACTAATTAAATAATTAAAAATACCAAACTAATTGGGAAAAAT
>BPTQ01000008.1:363417408-363487813 GCA_019973895.1 Chrysanthemum seticuspe | reverse complement strand
TGAGGAAAAGCTCCTTAAGAGAACTTTTGGAAGCTACACGCTTAATAAACTTTTCAGCACGAGTAGCCGACTTTGGCTTGCGGATTCCAAAGTGAATATCACATGTTATGATTGGTATGTTGTCCCTGTGATACCTTTGTATAGTCCGTCTGATCAACCTCAAGTACCTTCTTTCTTGCTGTTTAGTTAAAGACTTGCCGGATCGGCAAAACCTGAGCGTAGGGATGGTAGACCAAGCGTGTAGCCATGACTTGGACAAGACGCAGGTGCGGGCTGCATCTTTTGCCGGTAACAATGCTTGAATATAATGAATCAACTCAGGTACATCTTCTAGTTGCCGTCTATGGGTCAGTCTCATTCTCTTCACGTCCTCCATCTGTCACAAGAATAACAAAAGAAAATGGACGAGATGGTTATGTTCAATATACAAATAACTAACAGTTCTGTTTTGTTAAACAGTTTAACCATTAAATAATTAGAATAAGAGCCGCTATCTAAAAAGACGAGGTCGAGGAACATGTTGACTCGATTCTGTATCCATTGTTTTAGCTTTTATAAGAAGCTTATTAGCTTATATAGCTAAAAGAAGTTCATGAAAGTGTTTAGATAAGGTCCTTGGTTTCCTCACCAAAGGTCGGATTCAAAACCTCGCTAGGTGTGTCCATGTGGGGGTGGCCAAGGAAGGTTCGGAAACGGTCCTGAGATTAACCCGGTGAGGCCGTGTACATGTGAGTCAAAAAAGGCTCGCCCTACTCGGGTAATCTTAACGGGAAAACCTACACCGTTTACCCCGTAATAAAGTTTAAGCTTATATGAGGTTTTAGTAAGCCCATGGGCTTATAGGCATATACGAGAGGCGTCATAGCTACTTTTGAATATGTCTTTTGTGGTCATTTTACCATCATAAGCTTAGTCAGGGACGGAACCACGACCCAAACCGGGTGCATTTACGAAGAATTAACGCTACGTCGCAAAATTCCATGGTTGTCACGGGACCCACCCTGGTTCCGCACCTGAGCGGCTGAGCTTAGTACAATCAGTCAACAAGTGTTTCTAGCCCATAAGCTGCTTACATATGTATAAGGTTATTTTAGGGCTTATGAGCTTATTTGGTTTCGGCTTATGCAAGATAAGCCGAAATCAAAAAAGCTTAACAAACACCCCCCCACCCCCCCCAACTGAAAGGGTGAAGTAAGGAAATTAAAGCCAGTAAATTATTATTATGGGGATGTTTTGTTTTTCAGTTCTTAATGGACATTATTATTATAAATAAACCTTAATGATCAAAAGTTTTATGAACAAATTTACCTTGAAATTGAAGATCCAAAAAAGAGAGAAATGTTGCTGTAAAGGTGTTTTATTTGGTACCACTGTGTTTGTCAAGAGACTTAAATCAGGGACGATTAGGTTAATTGCATTATTGGTCAAATTGCACATTTGGTTTTTAAAAGAGTTAATTGCATTTTTGGTCTTTCTGGTTTGGCCAAATTGCAAGGTCCTCAAAACTTTAAAAGTGCAGCGATAGTCTTTATTTTAAAGTTTGGGTTGCATTTTTGGTCCTTTTCTATGTGAAATGATCAAATTACCCTTATCTTTTTCTAAAAAAGACAAAGGGTATTTTAGTCATTTAACTTTTTCCAATGACCAAAAATGCAATCCAAACTTTAAAATAGGGACCAACGTTACACTTTCAAAGTTTTAGGGACCAAACCTGCAATTTAGCCAAACCACAAGGACCAAAAATGCAATTAACTCTTTTTAAAACTTTGAAAGTGCATTAGACGTTTTTATTTTGAAGTTTTCGTTGCATTTTGATCCCTGTGATATGGCCAAATTGCAGATTTGGTCCCTGTGGTATGGCCAAATTGTCAATTTGGTCCCTAAAACTTTAATGTCATCTGGGCACAGAGGACCAAACATGCAACAAAAACTTTAAAATAGGGACGTCCAATGCACTTTCAAAGTTTTAATGAGCAAATCTGCAATTTGACTATACCACAGGGACCAAAAATGCAATTAACTCTTATGGATCATTATGCATACACAGAGCATATAAGTTATATTTGACACACAGGTATGTTAAGCCTTTTAAAAAAAGTTGCATTAAAAAATAAGTCATGTTTGTCACACAAGTATGAAAGCTTTTATGAACCATAAGCTAAACTAACTGAAATGTGCTTATAACTATTTAAATATCTTTTAAAATATAATGGGTTATCAGACAAAAGCTGAAAATATATTTGAATTAATTTGATATATTTTTATGCGGTTTTACATTAATAAGCTTCACTTTCAACTAACTCGTTAAAAAACTTTATAAAATATAAGCTTTATCTTTCGGCTTATAATATAAGCTTCGGTTCTAGCTCCAACCTATTTCGCTGAACATACCCATATTTTTTTTATACGTAAATTTTCACAATTTCATGGTTTACATCTTTGTCAAAAACATAAGGCTATCTATATACTTATGATAGCAATAATTAAACAGTTTACATCTTTATGGATTAACGGCGCAAATGCTTTTCTGTTATTTGCTAATGTGAAACCAATGTGAGAAAGTTTATTCATCATTTTGTTTGTCCCAACTACGACCATCCCTTTTTATTAGTCTAGTCCAGAGGCGGAGGGAGGGGGTGACTAACAGGTGCTAGGCCCCCTCCGATGAGCCCACATGTGTAGTATAATATAAGCCCAACTATGTAATATAAGCAATATTACGTCTATCATTTTATGCAATACAGAAAGGTAAAGTTTACAACCCACATGCAAACTGCAAAGTAATATTTATATATGTGTTATTTTTTTTTTTTTTCATATAATTCTTATCTTTTAGGTAGGGTGAAAATGAGTCGAGCCGTTTGTGAAAAACTCAGGATCGGATCGGTAAAAAGATCGAACGAGCCGAGCCTAAACGAGTTCGAGCCTAAGTTAAAGCTCATTTATTAATCGAGCTCGAGCCCGAGCTTTACATACAAAGCTCATTTGGGCTCGCAAGCCTAAACGAAATTATGGTATTTTAAGTATTAAACATATATACGAACCGAGCTCGAGCTTATTAACGAGCTAAAAAAGATATATTACGAGCCGAGCTCGAGCCAAGCTTTAACTTTTCATTGCCAAATCGTTTAAACGAGCTCGGGCTTAAAATTTAAGGCTCAAAACGAACCGAGCTTGAGCTCAAACTTTTTAAAACTTAAACGAGCCGAGCTCGAGCTCTGGCAAGCTCGGCTCATTTCCACCCCTACTTATAAATGATTGTTTTCTCCATCTTTTTATGTTGGTAGTTTCTTCTTTCAATATTGATGAACATTATTGCCATAATATTTATTTAATATTACGTACTAATATCACAATGCTTAGATATACTATATCGATATTGTCTCATATGATAAAGTTTGGACCCCTTTAACTTTAGATTCTGGCTCCGCCCCTGGTCTAGTCACTTTATCACTACATTAATAGCCTCCCAAATCTCCAAACAAAACAACCGCCGATTATGTTAAATCATTTGCTTTAATATTATAACCCTTTTACCCAAAAATAATTTGTACTTTATGGATTGAACATAATTAAGGTTGGCGGTACCTTTGACAAAAAAAAAAAAAAAAAAAAAAAAAAAAACTGACACGTGAAATCTACGTTAGTCGTCGATAATGCAAAACACACATATACATATGAACCCGAAGATAAAATTGATCATTTACCAATACAACAAACTCCCAACTCCATAGACCACAATGATATACAAATCGTGGGATTTTTTCGAGATAAATACATCTTTATCCGATGCAAGCCTACTATTTAGCGACAGAATGCAAGCCTGAATTTGAATGAATGAACGTATACGAGAAAACATAAAAACAATCCTCATGCCCTAAACAGCAATTGTAATAACAAATAACAAAGCCTGTGAGCATTGAAAATGGAAGAGAGGTTCAGAGGAGGCCGAATAAGACTAAAAAACCGAGGAGAAAAAAGCCAAAGAATGTGAGCCTAGTGAAGCGCCTGACATGCTATGGTATTGATATATTTAACGAGGGTTTTCGCTCATTAAATATACTGTTACGAGAGTTTCTGCAAGAATTCAACGAAGAAGGTGGGAGTGGCTGGTGAGATAAAAACACAGTAGTAAAGCACATGCATATAAGTTCACACAAAACTAGTTTACCTGCCACAATAAACATTCTACCATATTATCATAAATTGTTTCGATGAAAGTACAAAAAAACTAATTAGCCAAATACGTTGTAAATAGAAATAGTAAAACGATCAAACAATGCAAGTGAAGATAAGCAGCTTCTACGGAGAGCAATAAGCAAGTTTGAATACACATCGAGACCATTCACCAACTAAACTTAATGAAGAGCTTGTTAGTGTTTCCCATTTTCCTTCGAGACCATTTCTTATTTCACAACATTTGAGGCCAGGCCAATTTCCAGATTTGTTTTCCGTCACCCCCATATCAATTAGCTTCAAGAAGTAATCAGCGGCTTTGAGCCTCATCTGAAGATGTGCCTCTACGTACAGGGGCTGGCAAATAGAAAACAATGCATCAAAGAGGAGTACCGAGTTCTCCACCAAACCATCACCAGAGAATGATTCAAACGACAGTTTTTCAACATTGGTAGCCGGAAACAGGACACTTGTTCTCACATCATCAATGTTGAACGCCAGACCGGATTTTTCTAAACTTATTACAATGTTAAACTTGCTTGATAAATTGAGGTATTCCCTCAACTTAAGAAAGAACAAATGATCGATAGGATAATTCACCCGCAGAGTTAGCTCAAGTTGCTCCGGAGCAATGGTTGGAAACAAGAGACTAGGCCTTGCAAAGCCTTTGTACGGGAAAGAAAGTAATTTGGGAGCATTAACTTGTACTATTTCTTTTCCACTGTATAGCC
Source organism: Chrysanthemum seticuspe (assembly GCA_019973895.1). Lineage (NCBI taxonomy): Eukaryota > Viridiplantae > Streptophyta > Magnoliopsida > Asterales > Asteraceae > Chrysanthemum > Chrysanthemum seticuspe. The sequence continues at coordinate 363,482,906 of BPTQ01000008.1, read as the reverse complement.
ATAACACTATTTTCAATCTCTGCAACGAATTGGATCTGATATCCAAAATTTCCACCTCACACCGCCTCATATCAAGGGTTAAACTCTCAAGAAAAGGAAACTTAGCGATAATGTCACAAATTCCATTATCATCAATTGCCACGCCAGTTAAATGTATCTCTCTTAAGCTCCCAATTGAATCTGTTATGGATAATTCAGGCATAAAATGCATCATTTGTGCGTCGTATGAAAGTGAACACAGACGTGGAACATTACAAATTTCCAAACGCGCATCAAGACTAGGAATACCAGGAGCTATTTTTAACTCATGAAGATAAAGGAGGTTGTTTACCTTTAAGTTATCCAAGCCTTCAAAAAGTCTAAGGTTGATCTTTTCAAGTAACTTACATGTCGATAATAACTTATGAAGCACCTCTTCATGATCTATGCGCACATCAAGCAACTCTAGCACTCGCAGGTTCACACAAACGATCAAAGGATTGCTACTAATGTGAAGGGAAGAGTATTTGAGAAGGTGCTTCGTGAGAATGGAAAAATCGAGTTTCATACTTAATGTATGTAGGTTCTCACTTGAAAATATCTCATCTGGCAAAGTAATTGAAGCAACGTCATCAACGACTGTGAGGAAAAGCTCCTTAAGAGAACTTTTGGAAGCTACACGCTTAATAAACGTTTCAGCACGAGTAGCTGATTTTGGCTTGCGGATGCAAAAGTGAATATCACATGTTATAATTGGTATGTTGTCCCTGTGATACCTTCGTATAGTCCGCCTGATCAACCTCAAGTACCTTCTTTCTTGCTGTTTAATTAAGGACTTACCTGATCGGCAAAACCTGAGAGTGGGGATGGTGGATCGGCAAAACCTGAGAGTGGGGATGGTAGACCAAGCGTGTAGCCACGACTTGGACAAGACGCAGGTGCGGGCTGCATCTTTTGCCGGTAACAATGCTTGAATATGATGAATCAAATCAGGTACATCTTCTAGTTGCCGTCTGTGGGTCAGTCTCGTTCTCTTCACGTCCTCCATCTGTCACAAGAATAACAAAAGAAAATGAACGAGATGGTTATGTTCAATATACAAATAACAGACAATTCTGTTTAGTTAAACAGTTTAAGCGTTAGATAATTAGAATAATAGCTATTGTCTAAAAAACCCGCAAAAGATGGAACATGTTGACTCGATTCTGTATCCATTTGTTTAAGCTTGTTTATGGGCTTATGAGCTTATATGATTTCGGTTTAAATTTTATCAGTTCAAATTTTTCGGCTTATTTTAAAATTATGGGCTTATATAAGTTTGTTATGACATAATAAACTTATATAAGCTCATAAGTCCCAAATTAAGCCTAAACAATGAGGCTTATGAAACATAAACCGAAAACATATAAACTTGTAAGGCTATAAATAAGCTTAAACAAACACCCTGAAGAACCTCTAGTCCTCGACAACTTTGCATGTAAGATAATAGTATGAAATCTAAACATCAAATTTGGTGGCCTAAGGGCTGCTACTAGAGGTGGCAAAAAGGGCGGGCACGGGCTACGGGCCAAACGGGCTATGGGCCAAACGGGCGCGGGCTAAACGGGCACGGGCCAAACGGGGTCATGTTATACGAATCGCTTTTAAAAGTTTGCCCATTAGCTCATTTTTTTGATTTTGGGCACAAATTGCCACCTCTAGCTGCTAGTGACTTAGCATGCGCCAACGAATCAGTTCTGTATCCACTAGAAAATTAAGAAGTAATGAACTTTGCATCTAACCACCATTGTTTTCTTTCACTTACCAATGTCAACTAATACATTGTAATAAAGTAAACACCAATCGAAAGTATTTACCAAACTGTTTAGATTACCTTAATACTAAAGATAGTAAGACTAAGGGGGCGTTTGTTTTAGCTTTAATAAGGGGCTTATAAGCTTACATATTTAAAAGAAGCTCATCAAAGTGTTTGAATAAGCTTATGAGCTTATATAAGGGGTTTCAACAAGCCCATTTCATATGGCTTACTAGGACACTTAGTAAGGGGCTATACGAGAGACGTTATATCAAAGGACAACTTTACCCTTATTGTAAACTCTTAAGGGTACTTTCGAATACACTTTTTTGTCATTTTACCATCATAAACCAATGCAAACACTTGAGCATAACAATTTATTTACACCATAGTTACTTGAACTTGGCTAAGTGGAATTTTACCCTAAACTTATAAAGGTGCTGGCTAAATGAAATTTCCACTACCCTATACCCACTCAACCGTTAAACATAACGGACGTTATCCTCAAAATTAAAACTACCAAATAAGGGTATAAATGTATAAACAAGCGAGTCGAGCCCAAGCTTTGAATCTCAAGCTCGGCGGCTCGTTTAAAATCATAAGTCTCGAGCTCGTTTCGAGCAGCCTATTTTAGGGTACCATGTTGCACCTTTAAATATTTACGGTACTAAAAATTACACTTAGTCAAGTTGAAGGTACTAAACTACATTTGAACCTTATTATAATAAGCTAATACAAAAAGTCAACAAGGGTTTATTAGCTGTTGTTTTTAGGGCAAATGATTGAAAAAAGTATCATACTTGCTACTATTTCTTTTTGTGGGTAGCGAACAAAATTTTTTGCTTTTGTGGGTAATTTTCTTTCAAATTTATCCTTTTAGCGTATTTTGCAAAAAATTTAGACATTTTTGCCCCTCTTAGCTAATAGAAATTTTTTTTCCCGAATGGCAAAAATGTCACATATTACCCCACAAAAGCAAAAAAATTTGTTCGCCGCCCACAAAAGGAAATGGTTGCAAGTACGATACTTTTTTCAATCATTTGCCCTTGTTTTTAAACACTGTTTTGAAACCCGGTTGAACCGGTTATGGCCCGAAACTAACCGTTTCTTGAGCATTTATAAACCGGTTTTTAGCAACCCGGGTCAACACATGGTTGGTTTCTATGCTATTTTTTACAGCAAAAATAGTGTTAATAAATAATGCAGCAGAAAAATGGGTTTTTTGCATAAAACCGGGTTGACCCGGTGACTCGGTCATAGACCCGGTTTTCGAAACATTGGTACTTTTAGAACATACATATATATAAAAAGGGTAAGCTAGTTACCTTGAAATCGAAGATGAAAAGGTGTTGCTGTGTTTATACTAGTGTATCTGACTTTTTTTTAGCAGATTTATGTTTTTTTTTAAATTCCGTTAACCATTTTGTTAGTAAATTACATGTTTGGTCCTTGAGTTTGTATAGACATTTCATATTTGATTCATTTTCGTTCGTTTTCATACATTTACATACGTTTTTGTCAGTTTTTATACTTTTTCGTCCGTTTTTACACGTTTCGTTCGTTTTTACACGTTTCGGTCCGTTTTTACACGTTTCCATCCCTTTTTATACATTTCCATCTGTTTTTGCACGTTTCCATCTGTTTTTACACGTTTTCATCCGTTTTTGCACGTTTCCATCCATTTTACACGTTTTCGTCTATTTTTGCACGTTTCCGTCCGTTTTTACACGTTTTCGTCCGTTTTTGCACGTTTCCGTCTGTTTTTGCACGTTTCCATCCTTTTTCCACGTTTTTGTCCGTTTTTACGTTTCGTTCATTTTTACACGTTTTCGCCCGTTTTTACACTTTTTATACTCGTGTACAAATGTGTGTTTAAAACGTGTAAAAACGGACGAAACGTCGAAAACACAAAAAAAAAGAACGAAAACGTGTAAAAACGGACGAAACTTCGAAAACACAAAAAAAAGAACGAAAACGTGTAAAAACGGACGTGTAAAAACATATGGAAACGTGCAAAAACATACGGAAACGTGTAAAAATGGATGGAAACGTGCAAAAACGGACGAAAACGTGTAAAAACGAGTTGAAACGTGCAAAAAAGACGAAAACTTGTAAAAACGAGACGAAAACGTGTAAAAACGGACGAAAACGTGCAAAGACGGACGGAAATATGTAAAACAAACAGAAACGTGTAAAAACGGACGAAAACGTGTAAAAAGACGGAAACGCAAAAATAGACGGAAACGTGCAAATATGGACGAAAACATGCAAAAACAGACGAAAACGTGCAAAAACTGACGAAAACGTGTAAAAACTGACAAAGACGTGTAAAACGAACGAAAACGTATGCAAAAGGACGAAAATGGACCAAACATGAAATGCCTATACAAACTCAAGGACCAAACATGTAATTTACTAAAAAAAATAAATAAGTAAATAAAAAATACATTTAATTGAAATTGGACCTAAGATGTGTACCGTTTTATGCGATTTGCCCAACAAAGAAAGGTTGCAAGTTTGCAACCAAATTAGAATTTACTTTTTTAACAGTTTGACGATTATACCCTTGGTCAGTACTATTTGTCTCAGGTCATGTACAACTGTGCAAGGGTAAACTAGTAATTTAATAAAGTGGTTATTTTTATTTGTTTGATTTTGTGAGGTTATCGTTACATTTGTTTGGTGGTGTGCTGAGTGACAAGGTGATGGTAGTCTAAAGAATTACACTTATACATGTTGAACCACCTAATGACCCGAGTTTGGGACCATGCCATGAAAATCGCACACCATGACCTAAGTTTGTAACATTTTCTGATACTCCCTCTGGCCCAATTTATTTGTCTTGTTTTGACTTTCTGTAATATTTATTTTTTAACTTTAACATCAAGTATTTTTTTTGTTTTATGTTATATAATACTTGATAAAAATTATAGTGATAAAAATACATTCAAAACTCAATCAATTCATATATTTTGCATCAAGTATTATATATTATAAAAGAAAATAGTTGAGGTCAAAGTTGAAAAAGAAATAGTTGCTAAGTTAAAACATGACATATAAATTGAGACGGATGAGTAGATAATAAGCTTTCACACAAGCTTAAAAACACATGGACATCCTTTCACACAACCTTAAGAACAAATGGACATCTTATACAAAAATATCATTCAATGAATACAGATTATACAACACTAAAAATGAAATAGCAAACTAAACATCATAGGTGAGTAGTCTTCATATATTAATGCACTTTCAACAATCATTCGAGTCATTACTAGTAGTATTCTTTCTAGTTAAAACGAGTGTGGAAACCCGCGCGATGCAGCGGGATTGGCTTAAAAGGACTTACTTTGCAGCGACACTTAAACCTTAGGGACTATTTTTGCCAAGTTGTGAAACTTTAATGTTAGGACTTACTTTGCAGCGTCACTTGGACCTCAGGGACTGTTTTTGCCAAATTGAAAAAGTTTGCAATTAATGCAAGGTTTTTGGGTACAAAGTTGTACGCCTTTTAGTATTATATACAATGTTTGAATAATCTCTCATAGTCACTTATCAATAGAGGTATCCAATAAAATGTAGTTTCACTGTCTTTTTGGTCAAAAAAAAATGTGAAGTTTGTTTAAGAGTCAATTTTTTAAATGGACACTATTACATCAAGCATTACCAAAATGAAACCTCGAATCCCGTTTTATAAAAATCGATGAAGCGAGCAAAATGGGGAGGGCGAGCAAGTATTTGCTTGCTATGTACCTTGTCATGTAGTAAAAATTCTTGTCTTCTTTTGAAAATGACGAGCAAAGTCGAAGGCGAGAATGATGTTTTGCTCGTCACTTTGTTTTTGAGACATGTGAAAATATTAAAATGAAACAAATGTGCCATGCTTAGTGTGAACATGATAGTTTTTTTCTTTCGAATTTCAAAAACACAGTGCATGAACAATCTTTCTAAAATAAAATGGTTTATTTCGGTATTTTATTTTTTGTTTAATTTCAACCAATAAATGAGTGATACTTCAAATTTTAAAATAAAAATAATAAAATAAAATACTTGATATGTAGTAATTGTAAACTAGATTCAATTTAAACCAAGAAAAACAATTATTCACACATTTGAGATGACCTCTTTTGTAGTTTTATATGCATAGATTTGAATCACAGTAGTATCTATAGTTTCTATTTGTATTCACGGTCAAGTTTCGAATAATATAGGTTTAGATCAACCCGGTTTCAGTTATGTTATATTGTATTTTTATGTTCAGGACGGGGTTTTGACCCGATGAACACGCCTAATTGGTGATTGACACACATATACATATGAACCCAAAGATGAAATTGATCATTTACCAATGCAACAAACTCCCAACTCCACAATGATATACAAATCGTGGGATTTTTGCGAGATAAATACATCATAAATGATGCAAGCCTACTAAAAACCAGCTCGTTGCATCTCTAACCACTCTATTCCCATCTGCAAACATAACACTTTACCTCTTTTCTTGTTCTCTTTGTTCACTTTGTGTACTTCCCGACCCTAAGGAAGCTTTGTCATCTTTCTGGTCTTTGTTGTTACTCGTAGTGGACCCACCACTCCCGTTTAGACAACTAGCCATTTCCTTCGACTCTGGGCCGGTAGGTGAAGATACAGGTCCCATTTCATCATCTTCAATCGGAAGCATCCTTTTTGAACCCTCTAAAGCCACACCTAATACTATGTTATCTTCCAATGCTGATCTTTGGGTCAACGGCTTCTCACCTTCCAGCTTTGTATTAGCACTTGATGATGATGATGATGATGATCCAGTGGGCCCCACATTGGAGGTTCTGACTTCAGGGGTCAACTTTGGATTGGGATCTACGACTGGGTCGGATGTAGTTACCGGGGTCAACTTTGGATTGGGATCTGCGACTGGGTCGGATGTAGCTGCTACCGGGGTTACAGGCTTGGAATCTTTTTCTTCAGGGTTACTAGTCGGGCGAGATGTTGACTTATTTTTTTCCTCTCCGTTGACTTTATAAGAAGGCTCTATAAGTAGGAAGGGTCGGTTGGCAGCTGCTCGGTTATTAGTGAATATATCAGAAAATGGAACATTATCAATATCTGCATCACGGTAGATTTTCTGCACTGTTCGAATAGGTGTGGCAAGCCGCGCCCGGTGATGGCTGATAACTCTGAGGAGATCCAATAATATAGCTTCCTGTTTACAGATTACATTAATAATGCTAATAAGTGAATAAAATGGATAGAAACATAAAAAAAAAAAAAAAAAAAAAAAAAAGGAATAGAAATAAATTGAGGTTTTCGAGAATCAAAGAATTTCTACCTTCACACCAAGATATACTTCAAAATGTGATGTTTTCACAAAGCAAGAAACCAAAATCTGTCAAACAAAAAACAGGTGCATACGACATAACATTAGCATCTGATGATTTTTAGTATATGTCGCATAATGGGCAGGTTTGGTAATTTTTCTACAAGTCCAAATCCGTCAGGTTTGGTAATTTTTCCTTAAGCTCGTTTTTATGTTTTAAAAAGGTGTACAAATTTGAAATGTGGTCCAGATTTAGCCAACACATATCAATGTTTTTCAGTTTTTTATATATACGAGGAAAAATGAAAATTGATTGCAAGTCCCAGTTATATAAGGACCAACAAAATGAACATATGATCAATGTATAAATATGGTGTACATACTATATGTGAAATGTGGTCCGGATTTAACACATTTCGACGTTTTTCAGTTTCTTATATGGTGCGAGGAAAAATGAAAATCAATTGTAGGTAGCAGTTATATAAGGACCAACAAAATTAACATATGATATTATGACGGATGTATATCAGTAGATGGTGTGGACGAATAGTAATTACTGAACAACTTACCAAAAGAGCCTGATTTTCACGGTCAACATTCTCCAAAAACACTCGCCTATGCAGCCTTTGCTGCTCGACTTGAGGATTTTTGGCCAAAACTTTTCGCATATCAGCCACAATGTTCTGTTCCCATAACATAAGCCAAACATAAGCCAACATTTTAGAGCATGCATGAAACAAAGTAATTAAGAATATTGCAATTCATAGGATTTGATAGACTACTCACATTAATTTTGTTGACATCTACGTGGCTGATAGCAAGATGAGTCTTGATGCGCCAATGTGTTTTCTGGGTCAGATTTCTCACCACATTGACAGTGAATTTATGGTTTGGGATGTGAATCGCCTCACGATCATCACCTCTTATTATTGTTGGGGACCACCAACCCACATGCTGGAGCAAGCAACAAAATATATGAATTAGATAACCTAAGAAAGAAATAGACAATGGCAGGTTGGGACGGTTCAGAATGGTTCGTGTTATAATGAGCTGTTTTTAATTCGGTTTGGGTTTGGGTGGGTCAGCCACAGCATTTTTTGTTCCATAACTTCCATTTTCTTTATATACTACAAGTAACTAATGTACTGTATATGATTAAAATACTATATTACCAAGAAATCTATATGTTTTCTTAATAAGGCGATTTAAGAGGTTATAGGCAATTTATATGGTGTAACTGTTATGCTACTTAAAGTCAGCAGCCTTCTATCTAGACGCTGCACAGAGTTAGAAAGACCATGAATCACACACTTGCGTAATTGTCTTAAACAAAGCCTCATAGAAAGCTGCTTATTACTCTTCTTTTAGATTAAGATAACCGAGCAAGAACATAAGGATCTACAAATGCATTGATGCAACTAAATCTGTCAGTTGAAAAGCATACCTCAACTGTGCCAGAGACTTCATATCCGTCGATTTTTGTTTGAATCCATTCACTTAGTACGAACGGTCTTGTTGCATGGATCATTACACTTGACAGGAAATTTGTAAATATCTACGTGGAAATTATGTTTGAAAACCATTATTAACAATAGAAGTCTTAATTGGAAATAATCAAGAAGTCTTTAATTATATGAGGTAGTACCTCACGACCTGCAAGTGTGAGCAATACAGTACCAAGACCTCCAGCTGTGACCCATTTCTGAGTAGAGAAACCCAGCAACTCCATGAATAATGAAATAGATGCAACCCACACTGCAGAATAAACAGCTTTTCCAGCAAATTCATAACCCATCTGTAAATCAAAAGATACAGAATATAAGAACTTAAAAGTCATTTAGCAATAATAAACAATTGGTTGAAAACGAGTGTTTTTTGTATGGATTGGGTTGGGTTGACCCATAAAACCTTTAGTCTATAGTTATTATAGCTTCAAGAAGTATCAAATATGATTACGATACTACTCTATATTTTTAATAAAATGATTTTGGAGGGTTTGAGCAATTAAAAACATTGCGGGCAACTTTCCACCCTGTTGACTACATGTAAAAACCAATAAAATAAAATATTGATAGGACATGGGAGACGCTTTATGCCGAGACCATAACAGTTTATCTTATCCCTTCCACTTACATAATATGCTTATGTACATACATATATTATCTATGTATACAAATATACTTTCCAAAATTTAGATATGCTAGAGTCATAGATACATACAGATCTTGCATCGCTAGGATCCTTTTTCTCCACAAAGAATTTCTGTGTTTGTTGTATCAAGCTGCCAAAACAAAATAAAGGATCGTCTAAACATCTAGTGATGACAAGACAAAAAAGAAAAACCTTCCCAAGCATATGAACAAGTTATTCAATAGTGATGACTCCCACCAACCAGCCAACATCTAGTCATGTAATGAACTAATAGATAGGATAATGGGTTCCAATTGCTTAAGCTTTAACACATAAGATGTAACATGAGATAGACTATTACCTGGATAAGCAATATGCAAATGCCAAAACTGTAGACAATGAACGAACAAAATTCAGAAGCCGTTGCTTGACAGCTTGGCTTGGTGCAGATGGTAGGATAACTGGTTCCAGCACTCTGTGAATATGAGTGACTGTTCAGCAAGACAAAACGAGAACAAATATCTGGTAATATTTATACCATAGCTGCTTTCAACTTCTATTATGATGTTGCTTTTACCTGCATATAAGGACAGCACCACCCCATAGCAACAGCGGTTGAATGTAAGATGTCATCACCTGATGTTCTTTACTCTTGGTCCAACTATTATCGTTTTTCTGTACAAAGAAAATATGGTATCAGGCTATTAGCTACTTAAGCTCGTAAAACCAACTTGATCAATATATATACCTGCCAAAAAAGGATCCTACACGCACGTACTAATGGTCCAAGACCCCATGCAGCAAAAGCAATAATTCCAACAGCTGGAATCAATTGCACTACAAGAGACCGACCATGAAAAGCTTCATATGACCTGCATATTAATGAAACAAGTTATGCATATGACAGCAGAAAGTTGATCTCGTATCTTAACCCAATTCAGGGATAGGATAGGGTATCAAATATATGATTGACATCATTAACGGCAGCATTTGTTCATTCCATTTCAACCCCTTTTCATTCAATGCAACAAAATAAAAGAGATGAGGGGAGTAGAAGTATATAAAACATCTATTTATTAAAGACCTTTTCCTCAGAGAAAAAATGTTAACAAATGGTGAAATAGTAATTTTGCTACATAAACCTAAGTAGATAACAAGGGATTTAGAGACACAAACACATAAAGGGGAAAACTACCTTGCCAATACTGCAGCAGCTGTTTTTAATATAGGAATTTGGTCTCCTCCATTTGGTGAGAAAAGAGATCGACAAACTAAAATTTTACACCTATTTGGTGTTGGTTTTAAAGGCTCCCGTGCGGTCAATAGATGTACACTCCAAGCCTCTTGTAGCTGTAGATAGAGCAGACAATCATGATCCTGACTTTATGGATAGTAAGTTTTAAGAAAAATAGATTTAGACACAGTTGATGATGGCATTTGCTTAAGAAATATATCCTCGTCTCAAAGTTGACTTGTTTGACAAAAAAGACTTAGTTAAACGGAAGTGTTTCACTATAAATGGAATATCTGAATTACATCAACAACGACAAATAGACGAGCCTTGTCAAACAAAACTAACGTCATTGATGTTTTGTACTGATTCAAAAATATATTATTTGTCTTGATACTTTACCAAAACGCCAAATGACGCTTTTACTTTTGGATATCCAAATAAACATTGTTGCATTTATTATCGGCCGAGGAAGTGATACTTATCAGTAGATTAGGATATATATTCAAGAACAAAAGCAAAAGATAAACATGAGCTGGAAAGCAGAGCTTCGATAATACAGGAGCATACCGATGTATGGGACGAAAGACCAGGACCAAAAATATGCGCGTGACCCTTATATCTCTTTCCCTGGTGATAACACAAAGAAACAAATTAATAATGAGCTAATGAATGATGAAGTACACGAACTCTATCTATAAAGTTCTCAAGTTTGTCATGAACCATTGGTCATCAGTTAATCATGTATGAGCAAAAGATAAGCAAAGACCTATAGATAAAGCTGAGTACCTTAGGTTGGCTGATATACACAGAACTTCTGCTGATCCCCAGTTCCCGAGAAAACAGCAAAGAACCAGTTGCAGCCATTACAAGGATTTTTCGACAAATTATTAAGATGCGATATCCACCCAAGAATCAGGTTGTGATATAGACTTGGATCCTGCAATAGAAAATAAGTCATCAAACAACACGAAAGTTTCGGGTACATGTTCAGCATAAATCAGATAAATGTCAAAGTGTGCTACCAACAAGTTAGCAACCACATTGAATTGTTTTTTAGTAAGTTCACAGTATACCAAACTAAACCTAGACCGACTCACTTATACTAATGGACCAATGAATATCAAATGTAAATCAGCAGGCGAGAGCAAGACGATGTATATCAAGTGAACATTCTGCTTTTGGAAAACTATATCCTCCTTAATACCTCAACTCGAGTATCAAACCTAGTACTTTTCATATGCAAAAACTGGTATTAAATTAATCGCGAAATTCATCAGAAACATCACTATCGAGCTAAACTAAGAAAACAAATTCAAAACAAAGTAGCAAGTTTCTTTGGAAGTGTCCAAAGGGGACATGTTCGCTATACTAGCAGAGCCCAAAATAAATCCGCTTAAGCACAGTAGTAATGTCTAATCAAATCAATGTCGATAGTTCCAAATATCACTTACGAGCGCCCAGTCATTCCATTAAAATTCTAAAAGCTCAGAAAAAAACAAAGCGTGACCATTCAGCAGTCAAATTGAAATCGTTAGATCTTCCTTCTAAACACACAGAGCATCCTCGAAAGAAATAGACTCACAAAGACTCAACAAATCACTGACATATATAGTTCAAACTTCCAAGTATCGATTACCAAGCACAAGTCACCCAATTATAAGGCAAACAAACAAATACAAAAGTCACTAAAATCTTAGCATATATGTAAGAGTCGTGAATCAACTCGACTAGGATGAGTTGGGGAACTGATTTGTGAGTTATGGTCCGAATCACATCTTACATGCTGACATGCTCCTATTCTTTTGTGGTTTGTATGCGTTTATGTCTATACACCTTCACACACACACACACACACTTTGTTGGAGGTCCTTCTCGACTTCCAGTCCCTTCTCTACCGGCGGGATTGTGTATTATTATCGTTTTTAAGGTCGTGATTTGTAAGAGTTTGACAACTAACTACAAGTCTACAACCACTTCAAAAAACGATAACTATAATCAACAACACATTCAAAAACAACTATAATCACATTAAATAACAATAGCTGATTTTCAACTAACTCATTTAGTGCATCAAATAGATATAACTAACAGCTAAAAATTATAAAAAACATCTAACAGCTCTCTAACTAAAACACACAATTATTATTATTGTTTCGTCTCTCTTAATTTTTGCATAATGACAGTTTTACTCTTAACGAATTAATTACTTCAACCAAGGGTAATATGGTGATCTCGGTCAAACTTTCATATCCATATTTAGCAAAGAAAAATTAAAATGGGACATCTCGAAGTGTTTTTATCGGCTTATATAGCCGGCAAACTTTTCGGCTTATATAAGTTTGTTTATTATGTCATAATGAGCCTATATAAGCCGAAAAGTTTGAAAATAAGCCACAAAAAGTAGCCGGCTATATAAGCTGTAACAAACACCCCCGTTAGTTATTTCTGACTGTAATTAGCATCTAACACCTCTCTAACTAAAAAACTTGTACTACATAATAATAACAGAAATAACTAACTAATTACAATAAAAGTATATAAAAACAGATTAATTTAACAAATGCATCAAAATAACCTGTTTTTTTTTTATTAAGTTTGGACGAATTAACTGTGATCGGAAAGTTTTTCCGGCGACCGTTAAAGATGATGAATAGAGAGAATTTTAGTGATAACGTGCGCCGTTAAGGAAAGAAGGGAGAACAAGTGATTGGTTTTGGATAAATGAGTGACGTGGCGGAAAGGGAGAGGTATATGCTAACATGCGCTGTCAGTATTCTTTTTTTTTTATCCTGTTCGCGGAAAATTGGCCACACAAGTGGTGGAAAAGTATAATTGGAATTTTTATTTTGATTTTGATTGTAATAAAACGTGTTGGAATTAACTTGGTCACGTTTTGGCTTTGTGTGACTAAGGAAGGTTGTTAGAAAACGGGTATAAACGAGTCGAGTTTGAGCTTGATTTTGATAATGCGGGAATTCGGTTCATTGAAATTAAAGAAGCTCGAACTTAATTTGAGAGAAAAGTCAAGTTTGGCTCGTGAGTTGTTTTTAAATCAGCTCATTATTTATTAAAAAAAAGATTGATATGTCATAAGCCTAAAAATTAGCCTAACTCATTAAATAAGTGACACATGGATTGCACTACTTCTTTCTCACATTACATACCATTGACCTTGACATGTGTTTCAAGATATTAGTTAGACATAAAATTAGGCATTTGATTTAGGCATGCTCTATCACTGCTCAATTTATTAAAGATGATTTTATAAACTCGTGTTGAATATTTAGATTAGCATGGTATGATTAGTTGATTAAGTAAGTGTTTAGGTCAGCTTATGTTGATAAACTGATAAAAACATTTCTTAATTTAGTTGACTTTTGTAATAGTTACAAGAGTATGGATCAAATGATAAATAAATGTAGAATGAGAGAATGAGAACTAATCACAGCCGCACATTTCAGATGCACCTACAATAAAATATGCATCTTCCATGAATTTCTTATTTTTTATTTGAAATGGGTGGCTACAAATATTTCTCATCCTTCTTATTTTATTTTCTCTTCTCACAGCATAGTTACAAAATAAACTAAACTTTCTAAAATACACAAGCTTAACAAATTTTATGAGATAAGTTCATATGAGCATCTTCAATAGTTGATCTACAACTTTATGAAATTTTAACCTCACTTGTACAAACAAAAACTTCAATCACTTATTCGACATCAACCTATTCTTTCCCCGACCTATTTTCAACCTTTTGCTCCAATACTATTAACCTTTTACACAAAATTTAATCTTTTTCAACCTAGCATTGAAGATGCTCTAACGCTATGTTCTTGAGATTGATATACAAGAGAAAGGAAAAGAAAATGAAAGAAACTGAAAAATATTGTTCTCAACATCTTTTATGAGAAAGAAAGGAAAAAAAGCGAAAAGAAAATGAAGGAAGATATAGGCATTATCTTCCTTTATTTTTTCTTCTTTTCCTTTATAAACACCACTCGAAAACACAACGTAAGACTAATCATAAGCTTAAGCATGTACCATAATACTTTTCCTAGATAAATAGTGATAAAGTGTCTATTAAAGGTGACATATTCTTTCATGTTGCTCTTTCATCCTCGATATTTATGGATTAGGCTTTGGTCATAAAATAGCATAACATTTTCAAATGCAGTGATTTAGTATGTGAACTAAAATGTGTTTCATTTAATGTAACAAACTTTCAGCTTTTTTACAAATATGCATGCATGAACTTGTTTTTCTAAAAATCTAATCTTCATACATTTCATGGTATTTTAGTCCTTTTACTCACATGTCTTTGCGATATTTTTCAAAAATTTAGCAAGACCGTGCTATTCTTTTAGAAAAACTATGAAGACCTTGTGGTTTTTTTGAAATAACTAGCAAGACCCTGCGATTTTTTAGAAAAACTAGCAATACATTGCGATTTTTCTATAAAAACTAGCAAGATGTTGCAATTTTTTAGAAAAACTGGCAAAACTTTGCGATTTCTTAGAAAAGCTAGCAAGACTTTGTGGTTTTTTTAGAAAAACTAGCAAGATCTTGTGATTTTTTTAGAAAAAACTAACAAGACATTGAAATTTTTTTAGAAAAAATAACAAGAGCTTGTGATTAAAAAAAAAGAAAAAAGAAAGAAACTAGCCAGACCTTGTGATTTTTTCAAAAATTCGTAAATTGTAGCAAGATCTTGCTAGTTTCATATGTATAATGGCCTTTTATTACAATTACAATATAATAATAAAGAAAAATAATTGCAATTACAAAAAAAATCTGAAACACTTTTTATTTCACATACTAAATTAGTATATTTGAAAAAGTTTGTTACTATTTTATGACCAAAACCCAATAATAAATGATATAATCTGCTTTTTTAGCCGATTTAACCAGTAGTAGGTAAAGTAGCATGCATATTGGAACAAAGGTTAAAAGTTTATTACATCAAATGAAATATTTTCTAGCTCACGTACTGAATCGATACATTTAAAAAAATTCGTTACTAGTTTATGACCAACACCCTTATTGATTTTGTCATTTGAACTGCTATTCAATTATTTACCAAAAATGGGTGAAAATCTTCCTTTTTTAGGGCTTAGTGATTCTGTATAAGTATAAACACGACACCAAATTCTCATTTTTTTAAAAATTAAACACCATACGATATTGATTCAAGTTTAAACCATAAAATAACCATGGCTTTGACCTATGGTGTCAAAAACAACAAAAAAATAACTAATGTGCATATATCAGGTTTTTAATTTATAAAACAAAAACTAACATAACTATTACACACATTCGCGGAGACAGGAGAGGGGCAAGGTGGGGCGTGCCCCCAAGAGAACAAATTATATTGTAAATTTTTTTAAAATTATTGGTTTTTGTAATTTGTCCTTTAATGAACCGATTTGTAGTGTAGTTTTTAAAAATTATCAAAGTTTGCCCCTTCAACCATAATTTTCTGACTCCGTCTCTAGTTACACACGAGCATGTACCTGGTCGTGTATAGTAGTAAGTCTATGTTCGGACACAAGAAACTATGAAATTTACATGTTGAAATGTTCAGATTATTTATTTTATGAGGTTTTGACTATCATAATTGGGAACTAAAATAAATAATCTTTAAACAAAGATGAATGAAATTGCATGTTGCATACAATAATGATAAAAAAACGCACTCATTGGTATGCTTTCTGGTTGCATGAAATGATGATTATGGGTTTATTATTGTCGCGTTGTTAAAAGATATCTAGCAATTTAATTATGCAAATGTATTTTCGAAATGTTATATGAAAATTTGTTAAAGTATAATATTAAAAGATAAAAACAATATAAATAATATTATACAAACATGTACTAATATAATGCTCACGCAATGCGACGGTAAAATCAAATAGTATAAAAAGCAAGACCACGTGATCATTGATAATTTCATTAATACTAGTTGCAACAAGTAGGGTTGGATCAGTTGGAAAACCCCTTGCCTCTCAACCGAGAGGTCAGGGGTTCGATCCTCACTCCCTACAAAAGGCCGGAGGTCCTTTCTACCTTTGGTAGAACTGAAAGCAGTCTCTCTACCTTAGGTAGGGGTAAGGCTGTCTACATCTTAACCTCCCCCAAACACCGAAAATGGTATTGGGTACCTATAACCATAATTAATACTACTTGCGTACTTTATAACATCAAAACATCAAGGCAGTTATATTAAAAGAATTCAAATATAATATACAATTTAACATGTACTAATATAAGAGCAAGGGGTGTGGCTCTCGCCACTTTTCGCCGGAGTCTAGGTGGCAGCTCGCCACGATACCATCGTGGCTCGCCACAATGGAGTTCGCCCTTCAAACGACGAAATAAACGACAAAGTAAAATACTAACGTTTCATTTACAACGGATACATTTTCAATTTATTTACTTTTCAAATTTAAAACCATTTCACACACACAACGCTATAAATATAAACCACACTCTACACAAAAAAAATCACATTTCACACACACAATTTAATTTCAAAATTCACATTCTCTTTACGCAACAAATGGCTTGTCGTCTCCCTCATTTTGTTACTGATATGCGAACGTACGTTCAAAATCAATGCGAGAACGGTGATGAGGCTAGAAAAGAGGCTATTATACGCGTCATCCAATTGTTTGAGGACAAAAGGAATGAGAAGCTGCAGATGAGAGACAGCTACAAGACTTGCAACGACATCAGCACTGAACGAAAAGGTGTTATCGAGAAATTTATGAAGGAGGAAGCCCGCAGGGATGACGAACTTATTGACAAGCTGTGGAAGTGTGTTCAACAGATATCGAACAACATCACCACCAAAGTCAACTGGAGCTATCGGGTGAACAAAGATGATAATCCAGGAGTCTCTGGTGAGGGATCTTCGGTAGACGAGGAAGCTTTGTCTCGCCTCGAGGATTATATACCCTCCGCGTTTGATCCTACGGAGGACTTTTCAGATTAGGGTTTAAAATTTATGTATTTTTCGTATGGTTTATTTTCGTACCGTAAGTTTTTATTTTTTTTATTTTTATTTTTTTTCCGTATGTTTTTTATTTTATTTTGCGTATTGTAGTTGTATTTTTATTTTAAATGAATGAAATGAATTTATTTGTGTTTGGAAAATATGGAAAATAAATAAAATGATAGTGGGTGGGGCCCAAGTGAAGAGAAGTGGTGATGTTGTGATTGGGGGGTATTTTTTTATTAGTGTGTTGGAGTGATGTGGAGGTGATGTGGCACACGTGGGGCCCAAGTGAAGAGAAGTGGTGATGTTGTGATACCCCTTGCTCTAATGCTCACTCGTAAAGTAAACATATTTCATGTGATCTTTCTCTGTATCTAGTACTTATCGATATTGTTTTACCTTATGAGACATTTGGTAGGCAACTTTGTCAATTCCATATGTGAACCTTACTATCCCTACCGATGGATCATAAGTCATGTTAAGTACCTCCACAAATGGCTTACTGATAACATCAAATAGTCCTGAATATTAAGTGTCAATTTCTCCCGATAATGCTCGTTATTTATATCATTTACATGGATTTACGCTTGTTTTCCATTGTTTTCCACTTTCAGGTAAATTACGAGCATTGGAGCTAAAGAGACGCGGAAATGGAAACATTACTAAAGATTTATCACAATATGCTTATTTTGAAGAAGTTACGGCGTAACTCCTCTCTCACATTACGCCGTAACTATTGCGTGACCCTGAATACCAACTTATCAAGAGGTTACGGCGTAACTCTTCCCAAAGGTTACGACGTAACTCCATTAGGTCAAAAGAGGTTTCACGCCGCTGATACTTACGCCGTAACTACTGCATCACTTACGACGTAACCGAGTTTATTGAAGACTACGGCGTAACCACTAATAAGGTTACGCCGTAACTAGCAAATCTAGTGCATTTACGAAGAAATAGAAGGTTACGGAGTAACTCCTATATTGGTTACGCCGTAACCCAGACCTGGCCTATAAATACCCCACGAATTCCAGCATTTCTAATCATCCCATTCCACACACAACACTCTGAGAACGTGGGAAAAAGCTCAAGGCAGGTCTAGGGGAGCATACGGAGCTGTTTTCAAGGGAGAAGTCACTCCATTACGATAAGCTTTAGCGTTTTATATTTCTTTTACTTTCAATTCATGTATTTCGTACCTTTGAATATCGAATTGATTTGCATGATTAATATGAACGGCTAAGCACCCTTTGGTGCTAGCCTAGTTATGATTCCTTAATTGTTTTGTTTGCGTTTACCTTTACTTCCGTACAATTATTTCTAAGTATATGCATGCATAGTTCATTGGTAGTCACCCTTAGTTCGGTAGTTTTGAATGACGGTAGAGGCCAATTGCCTAAGAGATATGACCAATTGACCCTATGTGAGCGGACTGAGATGGGAAGGGTAAGATATGACCAACTGACGACCCTTTCTACTTGTGCGATTTGACCAAATGATCACCTATTTTGAATCTAGCATGTAGTGGTACTTAATGACTTGGCTTAGGGGACCAGGAACAACAGGACTTATGACGGCGCGCCTGATTTCTCCTGTGGTGGCATCTTTGCTGATAGGTTAGGGCGAATTGACCAAATGTTGTCTTCTCGAATTTGACCCCACCTGAAGTAATTGGAAGTAGGTAGACGTAGACAAAACTAGTTAGGAGGATTGACTAGGTTAGCACCACTATTCCTCTATTGATTTCCATTTATCCTTTTATATGCTTTCATTTTATTATGCATTAGTAGTTTAATTAATGAAATCCCTATTAAAACCATTATTATTCTGTGACAATTAGACTTAGTAATAATCCAACACACATAGCTCTTGGGACGACCTCGGCTTTACCATTTACTACACTACGCGTGACCGGGTACACTGCCCGTTAGTGCACTAGGGTAGACCATAGGTATAGCGAGACACTATAAATATTAATACCTGGTCAGTAAAACGTGCATCACTTACCTAATACTACATGCGACAAAAAATGGTCTATAGCCAAACCAATATCCTCCACAACCAAGAAATTTGTAATGGATGTGAAATTTCCTACAAATATATGCATCCCTTTAACTTTACCTGTAAAATTACTCATCTTTCTAGGGTTCTCGGGATCTCTTATAGGTACTAGTTTCTTTTTCATAATCCAATTATAGTGCACACTAGTCATGATATTTACGGGGGAGTTTAGGTCAATATAAGATTTCCATACATGAACGTGTCCTTCGAAAGATCACCTCTTCTTATGATTGTGAGTCTTTTGTAATAGAATGGGCGAGGATCGTGAATAAGTACTTATGATATGCTAGTTCATCTTTTGTGGGAAATTTATCAAAGTATTAAACACTAATTCTTCTTATCCTTCATTCTCCCCGTTTGCTTCTGTTACACCCCAAAAACGACTATTTTTTTTTTATAAAAAATACCTGCATTTTTAGTATTTCAAACAAAATACTTAGATTTGAGGACACACGCTAGTATAAATGACATAAACAAACTTAAAGGTATTTATAAGAATAGTATACCAAAACTCAAAATGAAAACTTAAAACACGAGATAGATGAAAACATTCTATTAACAGACGTCAATACGCCGTATCCAAATTTTGAATATGCCGTATTCAACAATACACCATATACATATTCTGGATACACCATATTCATCAATATAGCGTATACATATTTTGGATACGCCGTATTCATCAATACACCATATCCATATTCTGGATACACCATATTCATCAATACATCGTATCCATATTTTGGATACGTCGTATTCATTAGTACACTATATCCATATTCTGGATACACCATATTCATCAATACATTGTATCCATATTTTGGATAAGGCGTATTTATCAATACACTATATCCATATTCTGGATGCACCATATTCATCAATACATCGTATCCATATTTTGGATACGCCGTATTCATGCATTAGACTCAGCACTTTTTGCAGAATTACTACATAATCCATAAAACTCGACCAAGCACAAACTAATATATTATAACATGTACAAACACTTCCTTTTCAACCGGAAATAGACCATATATCATTCTTCATATTCTAACCCATACCAATGGGTCAAAATGGGTAAAATGACATATAGCCAAACACCCCTTTTTAACATACTATAACTAATTTACTAACCAAATATCAACAATCTTTATCATATACGTGGAAAACTATAAGGGGGGTTGAATAGTTTTACCGATTTAAATTTAGATTTCAAAAATTTAGATTCAAGCTTATGTGAAATCTTGTGGATGATTAGATAGTACCAAACAATAAATAAAGTAAATAAATAATGCAAGTAAAGTAAGAGATAGAAAGTAGCGACACAAGTGATTTATAGTGGTTCGGCTACAAGGACACCTTCCTTGCCCTACTCCACTCTTCGAGTACCCCACTCGAGAGTTCAAGCACTATGTCAACAAGCTCCTTCAAATCGGAGGAGAAGCCTCACAACGTCGCTTACACTTTTTCCGGTACAAAGCTAAATACCGAGTTCTTCCACGATGTAGAACCAAACCTTTACACAACTATTACACAACAAATATGTGAAATAAGAAGTACAAGATAAACTAATGAAATCTTGTTAATGGACAAATCAATCAAGGACCCTTTACTTGGTTGACTTGTATGAGTATTGTGATCTCGCCTTTGTGAAGGACCTAAAAGAGAATCACAACAAAAAGAGAAGAACTACAAGAATGATCAAGTGATCTGAGGTTAGAAGAGTGAGATAATATATGAGAGAGTTGTAAGAAGAAGGGTGAGAAACAATGAAAGAAATGGCTCACTATTTATAAACATTTTGTCTACTGTTCACCCAGATCCGGCGGATCCCTTACCCAAGGGATCCGGCCGGTGTAATCCGAGGGATCCGGCCTCTAGGTCAGTTAAGTCCGGATTTTGGATACCAAACCGGGTTATGGGTTTTGGACCATGGGTCATGGACTTTGGATCATGGATACCCAACAAGATATATTGTACCTAGTCAATAGGTCTTGCGTCATGGGTCATGGACTTTGGGTCATGGATCATGGATAATACCCAACATGATTTCATACATGATTTCATGAAATGGGTCATCGGTTATGGATCAAGCTCAAAGGGTATGGGTCATGGGTCATAGTTTTTACCCAACATATTAAATGTTTTATTACAACATATATGTAAATAACCAAATGTATATATTTTACAAAACAACATTATTCTTAGAATTATACTTATGATAAATTTATATTTGTTATCAACAAAACTTAATGAGATCACTAAATATAAACAAATGTTTTTACGGTTTATTTGTATTAACAATATCAATTCTAAAATATGATCTTAGACCCATGAGTACTTAAACCCGTGACCCACAACACAAAATGACCCATAACTACAAAACGACTCGAATTGACACAAGTATACCAAAATGAAGACGACTCTACGGGGCTTCCAACTTCGATACTTTGTCCAAAAGAGAGGTCTTCTACTTACCAATTCGAGACTATCTTCTATGTACTCCAACTACGCCTTATCTTCTATGTACTCCAATACGGTGGATTGATTGTTCTCCAGGGAAATAGTGAGGTAGGTTCGAAATGTATGACGAAATAAGCCTAAGGTTGAGGGAAGATTATGTTTTGGTTTTTTATGTTTATACGAAAGCAATTAAAATCTCGAGTATTGGAAGAGGTTGGTTTTAACTACTAAATTAAACTAAAAACTAAACTAATGACAAGAAAACTAAAGTGGTGAACTTCTCATCAGAGGAAAAACATATTTACTTATAATCTCATTACTCCCTAGTTAAATCCTATTATGTTGTCGAATTGTCACGTCATTTCATAATGTAATGTGGATTATTCCTTATTAGCGGTTGTGGTATGGTCAGTCCCACAATATAGACTAGTCTAAGTGAACGACGCCTATATGATTGGTCAAGCTCACCCAATAACTAAACTATGCAATAAATACGCGCTTTATTATGAAAATTTATGTGTGTGGCTATCTATACCTTAACATTCATAACCTTTCACCTTTTGTATTCCCTCAATAATGGTTGTACTAAATACTTTGATTGTTTGAACCGTATAAATAGAGGTTCATGTTGTAGTTTGTAATCAATCAATGAAATGCATTCCACAATCTTTCAATTATTATAGTTTATACTCCTTGTCGATTATTTTTATTTCATAACACGTTATCAGCACGATAGTCTCAAAGTGCAATCTTTGATCTTGATCGGTATGTCTTGATGTCCATTTATTTATCAATAAGATATGCATTATGTGTCTGATATTTTGATCCAAATAACGAATACAAAACCGTATAAATTTCTGTTAACTTAACATTGATAAGTAAACATACATGTCTGCTCATGCAAATTTTGATGATAGAATAATGCATAGTATTACACCTCATACTTTGTAGATTTGTTTTCTTAATGTTTTATTTTGTTCTGTGTAACATTTGACTATATGATCAAAATGTCCCTACGTAATGATTTACATACTTTCTTTGTTTGCTATAGTGTTTATCCCAACAGTTAAACAAAAACATAATATATTGACCATGTAAATTTAATTTACACGTACCATGTATAAATTTTATCTACATGTTAGGATCAAACAATACTATTTTTCTATTACATATACTCTTTCAGTCTTTTGCCTATCATGAGTTGTTGATTTGCTATATTGTTAGGGTCCGCTTGGTTCAAAGTGGGGAAAGAGAAAGGGAAAAATAAGGGGAAATGAATGCAAAGGAATGAGTGAGGTGGGTAATCAATCCCTTACCCTTCAATTTACTCTATAATGGTTCATTACCCATTACGGGGTAATCAATCCCTTACCCCTCCTCAACCAAGCACTAAATTATTTGTGATGTGGGCCCTTTTGAATACCTTACCCATTCCCCACCCCCCTTAACCCCTTAACCAAGCACGCTCTTAATTGATTATTAAATCTTTTAATAAAATTAGCTTGTTTGCATATTTACGATAAGATCCACATCATATTCTATAGGCATGTGGAGATATATCTAACTGTTTTTGTTTATATATTGTTAGGTGGTGTTTGATAACAACTTAATGTGTCTTAATTGAAAAATAGGTAAGTTAATTAAGTCATCAAATGGATGTTTGTTTAGCGCTTAAAACTAACATGTGACCTTCTAGAAAAAGCCAGGGAGATGAGGGTCTACAAATTAAGTCCATCCTTTTTATCATAATTTTACATATTTACCCTTCCACTTCTTAACTTTATTTCCAATAAAAGGGTATAACAGTAATTTTTTTAATTCAGACACTTTATTCAGCACACAAAACAAACAACCATTTATTCATTTACAAACAGACAACATATTTCTGGACAGACACTTTAACTTAACAGGACTTAATAAAAAAACTAAACAAACAGGCCCTTAGTCTTATTCATCAAAGGATCTTCTAATGTTCATTTGAACATTAGAGGTGATGTTGTGTTTTAAGTGATTGTACATTTCAATTAAAATAAAACAAATGTTTTGCAATAATTACTATGTACAATCAATTAAAACATAGCATCACCTCTAATGTTCAAATGAATATTAGAGGATCCTTATCCTTAGATTTATGTACTTGATATATGAACAAATAAATTCTAAGTTATATTGTCTTGCACTTAGTATGAATCGTTAGACATTACCTTATAATATTGTTTTGCTCTTGTGTGCTCCTAATATTCCTTACTTAGTTTTAATAGAGTATATGTCATGTGTAAAGTTTTTTGATATTCCCTCGTGAATATCCTTAGTTCCTTACATTCTTACTTTAATTGACTAAAGTTAACAAAAATGACCCTTAAAACTAAATATAATGATGTATGTAAATTGATAAAGTGGTATAAATTACTACGGTAATATTTTTTATGATGCCTTGATTGATTATACGACTTTTCGTATAATGCTAACTAATAAGTTATTTTGCAAACTGAGTAAATATTAACTTGTGTATATGTGATAATATAGCTAGCCATGTTGAAACTAGCAAAACTTGAATTTTTGGCTTTGGACATAAGTGGACAAAACTATTTGTCTTGGGTTCTCGATGCCGAGATATACCTTGCTGCTAATGGTCTTGGTGATAAAATCCAAGCGGGAAAGACAACAACTGTTGAACAAAAGGCTAAGGCAATGATATTTTTACGTCATATTACTGTTAAAGACCCACTTGTCCTTTGAAATTGTTTGAAGGACATATATAAACATAAAAAAATACTCCGTAGTGATTTTACCGAGAGCCCGCTATGACTGGGTTCATTTAAGGATATACATGAACATAAAAAGAGTGGTAGACCAGTCAGTTCCAAAGATAAAAATCCTCGAAAAAAAAGGGAACATATAAATATAATCAAGATGGTCAATTCGAGGTTAAAGAAACACCATAAGGGTCCTCTATAAGAACATTAGACATGACGGTTCAAGAGGAACCTCGGGTACCCGAAAATGAAGAGATCTCAATAAATTATATCATGTCTAGAAAGGTATGGAACCGAAATGAAATTGACGTCGATGATGCTTTTGCATATAATGTAGCGCTAGAAGTTATGGAAAACGATGAGGATCATGAACCAAAGTCAGTTCCGGAATGCAAAAATAGAAATGATTGGCCACATTGGAAAGACGCAATTGAGGCAGAATTAAAATCTCTTGAAAAACGATAAGTTTTCGGACCGGTAGCTCTTACACATGAAGGTGTAAAACCTGTTGGGTATAAATGGGTCTTTGTGCGAAAACGAAATGAAAAAAACGAAATTACTCGTTACAAAGCGCGCTTGGTGGCACAAGGATTTTCACAAAGACCGGGTATAGATGATGAAGAAACATATTCTCATGTGGTGGATGCAACTAATTTTCGATATCTGATTAGTCTGGTAATACCAGAAGGACTCGATTTGCGTCTAATGGATGTTGTGATGGCCTATTTGTATGGCTCACTTGATGCAAAAATCTTGATGAAACTTCCATATGGGTTTAAGTTGCCTAAATCATGTAAAACAAGTTATTGAGAACAGTATGCAATCAAACTGAATAAATCTTTTTATGGGTTGAAGCAGTCTGGGCGAATGTGGTACAATCGCCTTAGTGAATATTTATTAACGGGAGGATATAGAAATGATTCTATTTGCCCATGCATTTTTATAAAAAGGTCTAGATCTGAATATGTCATAATCGCTGTGTATGTTGATGGTATGAATATCATTGGAACTCCAGGTGAGCTACCAAAGGCAATTGAATACCTCAAGAAAGAATTTGAGATGAAAGATCTTGGAAAAACAAAGTTTTGTCTTGGATTACAAATTGAACATCTAAAGAATGGAATCCTTGTCCACCAAAAAGCATATATAGAGAAGTTGCTAAAAGATTTTATATGTAAAAATGCCATCCATTGAGCACCCCAATGGTTGTAAGGACCTTAGATGTAGAAAATGACCCTTTTCGACCTCTAGATGACAACATGAAATTCTTGGTCTCATTAGTTGGAGAGCGAATTGGTATGAGGTGAATTGCAAATAGTTATGACAATTTCAAAAACTTTGTTTGGTTTATAAAGTGTGCATTGTTTAATCATACAAATGGTTTTTGATAAACTACATATATGTGTTGCTGATTAGTAAAAGTGAATAAAAAGAAAGAAATAGAATAAATATGAATCTCATTAATTGGAGATATAAGAGAAAATCATAAAACCCACCCATTTGACCTAATATATGTCTATGGTTTCCTGACAATAATTAATTTCAAACAGCACAATTTTTTGTAAACTAAACATTTGCTTTCGAGATAGTTCCAATCTTTCATTCTATAACCCCCTACCAAACAACCGTTTAGGCTGAACACAACGGTCGGTCCTCACCTTCGGTCGATCGATCGGTTGAAGAAGGTCGCCCGTTGTGGGGCTTCGGTCGTGGGACGACAAAGGAGAGAAGATGGTCGAGTAAACGATTGAGTTATAAACTCAAAAAAACCAAAAAGCTCTTCATTTTTTTAATTTTATTCGTTTAAAAAAAATGTGTGTGCACGCTTAGATTTGCAGGTACACTTGAAAAAGAGAACAATATGAGATTCTTTTCTTTTTTAAACAAATAAATAAATTTTGTTTAAACCCTTGATGTTAGAGATTTACAGTTTAAACCCTTGAAGTTCGATTTTATTGTCATTTTTACTTTAAACAATTGTAACATTTTTTCTTTTTTGTATGTTTTTATATATATTGATACTATGTAATTATGTATTATTAGTGAAGTTTAAATTTGTTGTTTAAAACATTTGAATTTAAAGAAAACAAAAATTAACTTAGTCGCCACTTTGGTAAGTTGTTCTTCGTCAGGTCGTCAGAGAGAGAAAGCTGATGTAGCAGGCACAACTCAGATCGCTATTGTGTCAGTTTTAGTGAAACTCCCCCATAGAAACGTAATCACGTAGGGTATGTTTAACAAAAATAGATTGTGTTGGTGCTGATGCTGAAAAAAATTATAAAAGAAATTATTTTTATAAGCTATATAAAGTAACATTTTATTTTCAGAGATTATGGAAGCTTATTCTTATAAGTTCTGTCTGTCAAACAAAAAATATTTTTAAATAGCTTATTTAAAAAAAAAATAATAATCTTAAGCCTCAATAATCTTTCATAATCGCTGCTACCAAATATATTACTAATATAAAATATTACTAATATATGAGTGGTAAAATTGTAACGCTCCGTTCTCGAGTTTGGATTTGGAAGGAAAAGAAAGAAAATGAAAGGAAATAGAAAAAATGGTGTGTTCTTGAGTTTTTGTCAAACAGAAAGGAAAGGAAAGTGGAAGGATTTGATAGGAAAATTAAGAGGTTTTTTCCTACCAAATTTTCCGGCCAAATATGGGCGGATTTGGAAGGAAACAAATTTACACATAAACTATTTGTTATAAACTAAGTTATATAACTTTCATTATTTTATATATCTTTTGTTATAGATGTATTTCTATGTTTAAAAAGTCATAACTATAATTTTTTCTTTTCCTTCCAACTCGAGAACACGACTTTGTTTATTTTCCTTCCATTTTCGTTCATTTCCTTTCAACTCGAGAACATGAAATATAAATGCCACTTTCTTTTCTTTTCACTTCTTTTCTTTACTTTTCTTTTCCTATCATTTCTATTCCCACAAAAGAAAACTCGAAAACAGAGTGTAAAACTAAAACCACCAAAGGGGCCCAGTAGATAACGACAAGTTATTAACTTTTCACAACACACCACCTACACACGCACCTCACGTGACCCAAAATATTTCATCCCCCATTCAAATTCAAATCCACAACCGCCCGTTTCATTATTTTCATTTCATCACTCACCAACCACTCTCCCCCCTCTCTCTCCAAATTCAAATCCACACACACTAATCACACCTTCAAAAACACACACACACATTTCAAAACCCTAACGGTAAACTCAAATACACAAACACACACAACAATCGATCTATCAATTTCATCATAACAATCACTCAATCTAATTTTGTTTCGTTTTTAGCGTTTCGGATATGGATAATCCAACCGGATCTCAATCGGTTCGAGTCGCCGTCAATATTCGGCCGTTAGTTACGCCCGAGCTTCTCGTCGGATGCTCCGATTGTATTAGCGTCACACCCGGTGAACCACAGGTATATTCACAAACCCTAACCCTAATTTTGAGTTACTAATTAATTAAATACTAACGCTAACCCTAATGTAGGTGCAAATTGGCGCGCATTCGTTTACGTTTGATTACGTGTACGGGAGTACGGGGTCTACGTCTAGTAGGATTTTTGATGATTGTGTTGCGCCGCTTGTTGATGCGCTTTGTCATGGGTATAATGCGACTGTGTTGGCTTACGGACAGGTAGCCATTGTTTTTGTGATGTTTGTTTTAGCTTATGTGGTTTTGGATTATGTTTCGTAAGGTTATTTTAAAATTTAGTAATAAAAGATTAATAGGACGTAATTAACTTATATAATATCCTGTAAGTTTTAAAATAAGCCGAAAAAACGAGCTTATGAAACATAATCAGGAATTGGATAAGCTCATGAGCCCAAAAATAAGCTTAAGGTTAAGGGGGTGTTTGTTTTAGCTTATTTTTGGGCTTACGAGCTTATTATGTGGTTTCGGGTTATGTTTCGTAAGGTTATTTTGAAATTTAGTAATAAAAGATTAATAGGATGTAATAAACTTATATAATATCGCGTAAGTTTTAAAAGTGGTTGAAAAAACGAGCTTATGAAACGTAATCAGGAATCGGATAAGCTCATAAGATCAAAAATAAGCTTAAGGGGGTGTTTGTTTAAGCTTATTTTTTGGCTTACGAGCTTATTATGTGGTTTCGGCTTATGTTTCATAAGCTTATTTTTATGCTTGTTTTGAAACTTATGGGATATTGTATAAGCTTATTATGACATAATAAGTTTATGTAAACTCATAAATTT
The DNA here is from genome assembly GCA_019973895.1 of Chrysanthemum seticuspe. Classification (NCBI taxonomy): domain Eukaryota; kingdom Viridiplantae; phylum Streptophyta; class Magnoliopsida; order Asterales; family Asteraceae; genus Chrysanthemum; species Chrysanthemum seticuspe. Next base: position 363,453,938 of record BPTQ01000008.1, on the reverse strand, counting down.
CAAAATTAGCCTAAAAATGAGCTAATGAAACATAAGCTGAAACCACATAATAAGCTCGTAAGCCCAAAAATAAGCTTAAACAAACACTCCCTAGATAAGTAGTGATTGTTTTTGTGATTATAAGGGATGTTTGTTTAAGCTTGTTTTTGGGCCAAATTAGCTTTTGTGGTTTCGGATTATGGTTCATAAGCTTATTTTTGTCGGCGTCTTTTGAAACTTATTAATATCAGCTTATTATGACATAATAAGCTTATATAAGCCTATAAGTTTCAAAATAAGCGGGAAAAAATAAACTTATGAAACATAAGCTGAAACCACATAAGCTAATAAGCTTAAACAAACACCCCCTAGATAATTAGTGATTGTTGTTGGTTTTTAAGGTCGTAATTTATATGTTTTGTTTGTTTGTTTTATTGTAGACTGGGTCTGGTAAGACGTATACGATGGGGACAAATTATAATGGGGAATGTACTAACGGGATTATTCCTAAAGTTATGCAAAAGATATTTAGACATGTTGAGGAGACGAAAGGGAATACCGAGTACCTAATCAGAGTGTCATTTATTGAGGTAGTTTAAATAAATTTTGCATTTATCGCCTTATTGATAAATTTGTGTTTGCTGAGATGATGTATATTTGTGTTTCAGATATTTAAGGAGGAGGTTTTTGATTTATTAGAATCGAGTACAGTGGTTTATTCGAAAGGTGATGGCAATGGAAAGGGTACAGGGCTGTCTCGGGCGCCTATTCAGATCAGGGAAACGGCTAATGGTGGGATATCGCTTGCTGGTGTAACGGAGGCTGAAGTTACTTCACAGGAAGAGATGGCGTCGTTTCTGTTGCGTGGGTCGGTGAATAGGGCGACGGGAAGCACAAATATGAATAGTCAATCCAGGTCTATTATATAATGCAGGCTATATGTTCTTATTATCTTCTGTGTTAGTTTTATGTGTAGTGTTAACTTTGTGTAAATGTGATTTCTATGTTTCAGTCGCTCACATGCCATATTCACGATTTCCATGGAGCAAAAAAGAATTGCTGGCGCAACAAGTGGAGGAGGTCATGATGATGTTGGAGATGATATATTGAGCGCTAAACTTCACTTAGTTGATCTTGCTGGTTCCGAAAGGGCGAAGAAAACAGGAGCCGACGGAATGCGCTTACGAGAAGGTAGATTAATGTTAAACATATTCTGTATAGAGCATTTTTATCGTTCTATTATCTTTTAAAATATAAGGTGCTCATTAAATATGCAATTGAGTACTGACTATCGGTTATATCCAATTCGTCAATTTTGTTGATTGTTCTGCCCATGTACTAAGAGATTTGAGCTTACCGGATGTGATTGCACAATGATATTATATCTATTTTAGAGGTTTATGATTGTTCTATTTGTTGTTAGGTATTCATATCAACAAAGGTTTACTAGCTCTTGGCAACGTGATAAGTGCGTTGGGTGATGATAAGAAGCGGAAAGAAGGAGGGCATGTTCCCTACAGGGACAGCAAGTTAACCCGCCTACTACAGGACTCACTTGGTGGAAACAGCAAAACAGTCATGATCGGTATGATGTTATAAATTAAATTGGGGTGAAAGTGTCTTGTTGGAACTGTACACATGTGATATACTGCGTTAGTCTAATTAATATTACTTTCATGCTTTGTATGCCACAGCCTGTGTTAGTCCAGCTGATACAAATGCAGAAGAAACACTTAACACGCTGAAGTATGCTAACCGGGCTCGTAACATTCAAAACAAAGCTATTGTAAGACTGATTTTTCCATGAAGTTTGATACGACATTAATTTGATTAGCCACCATGTTGTAAATTGTAATCGTATCATTTCATGATGCAGGTAAATCGTGATCCAGTTACTGCTCAAATGCAAATGATGAAGAATCAGATTGAACAGTTGCAGGCTGAACTTCTTTACGTGAAAGGAGACTCGTCTACTCCTTTCGAAGAACTTCAAGTGAGATATTCTTTATAATTGTTTGTATACACCCTTTATGCACCTAGATGTGAACGTAATAATATATTAATATGTCTGCTTGTTTGTCAGATCCTGAAACAAAAGATAGCATTGCTTGAAAGAAGTAACACGGACTTGCAAAAGCAGCTACAGGAACATCAAGCCAACGTCGAATATTTGACTAAACAAGCGACTGATGCCCAAGTAAGTTAGACGAATTGATTGTAATTTGATTATTATGTTTGATATCGAGAAATAGCTGCATTGCAATAAGCTGCTCGATCAACCGGTTTTGACAAGTGATTTTGTTATTTCAGTTTGAGAAAGACAAGCTGCTACTGAAAATTGAATCTGCCCGTGACGGTAAACCATGGAATGAGATTGACTGTGACTCGAATAAGGTTTGACAACTTTACTTTTAGACTTCTTATATGCAGTGGTGAACTAAATCAACAAAAAAATTCTGACCATCTAAAGTATTTTCAGGATGTGGATGTGTTGAAAAGTTATAAGTCAAGAATTCAAGAATTAGAAGCAGACTTGCTTCGATCCAAAAGATTGAACTCTTCAAAACGGAGTGAAATTGATTATTTGGATTTGGATGACAACGCTCTTCACCCAAAAAGTTGTTTATTCCCAGAATCGGATTCTAAAACTGCTGAAGCTGGTAAGCTGTTATCCTTGTAATATCTTTGACCCCGTTATAGTGTTGTGACTGTTGTATATAATGCTCATTGAGTGTACTTAAAATATTATACTTATCATAGTTTCCGGTAAATGAAATTTGCTATCATATGTGTTTGCAGATAATTTTGAAGATGAAGAAAAGGAGCTAGAACATTGTTCTTTGCAAGAGAAACTCGATAACGAGCTTAAAGAACTGGACAAAAGACTTGAGCAAAAAGAGGTAAATGTTTGGTTCTTAAATGCATTACACGCTTGCTTTTGTTCTGTATTTATAGCTAATAAGTTTTAAGTGTGAATCGAAGTTTACATAGAAGCTGCTAATATCTTTTTCCTCAAATTTGTTAAATACATGAAAGGCCGAAATGAAGCGGGTTGCGGGTGGTGATACTTCTGTTCTTAAGCAACATTACGAGAAGAAAGTTCAGGACTTGGAACAAGAAAAACGAAATTTGCAGGTTTTTTATTCTTAACTTTAGTTCTTGAATAGTTGAATCCTTCTCAAGTTTTGAGCAGAAAAGGTCTAAAGTTGTTCACTTATTTTTTTGGTTGATTGACAGAAAGAGATTGAGCAACTTAGGTGCAATCTTGCAAACATTTCCTCCACCTCCGATGACAGTACACAGAAATTGAAGGAAAATTATCTTCAGAAACTGAACTTTTTAGAGTCCCAGGTGAGTCAGTTATCTTAAAAATCGCAATTAAGTTTACTGTAGTTGCCCACTTATAATATTTGATGATACGGATTACTGTAAAACATGTTGCAATAACTTATTGTGTTCAGTTTCTAGAGCAATAACTCTATAATATGTCTTAAATACTAATATATGGATTGCAGGTTGCTGAATTGAAAAAAAAGCAAGATGCTCAAGCACAACTGCTACGACAAAAGCAAAAGAGTGACGAGGCAGCAAAGAAGCTTCAGGACGAGATTCATAGAATCAAAACGCAGAAGGTCCGTTTTTTGTTTTGAAGAGGCCTTTTAAGCTACACCAATCAGTTAGCTTTTACTAATTCCACGTCTGTTTTTTTTCTCTGTTTTATGAATATTTAGGTACAATTGCAACAGAAGATAAAGCAAGAATCGGAGCAGTTTAGACAATGGAAGGCATCACGAGAAAAAGAAGTACTTCAGGTATTTAGACTTTTACTATATTAATCGAAGATGGGCAAAAAAATGCTATGTTAACACATTCTTTCTTGTGTGATCAGCTTAAGAAAGAGGGACGAAGGAACGAATATGAGATGCATAAGCTACTAGCTCTGAATCAAAGGCAAAAAATGGTAATTTTTAACTCAGCACAGTTTTTGTTTTCCTGTTGCGTTTAATTTCTAGTCTATTTTGTTATTACCTTCATACCAATATCTTCGTTCTTCTGTTAGGTTCTTCAACGCAAGACAGAAGAAGCTTCTATGGCTACAAAACGCTTAAAAGATATATTGGAAACACGAAAGACTTCCCGTGAAACATATGGTAAACTGTCACTAAATTGATATTTTCAGTCATGTTTTGTCATTACCTTTTATATTTTCTAACAGTGTAATGTTGCAAACACTTGTGTAGGACCTAGCAGTGGTGCTGGAATTCAGGTATAATAAATGAGCTGGGAGCTGAGTATAATACACGAATTACGTAAAGTTTATTTGCATATCAAGTAACGCTGTTTTGTTAACATATAACCTTGCATTATTACATAGGCACTGTTGAAAGCAATTGAGCACGAGCTTGAGGTTACTGTGCGTGTGCATGAAGTACGTTGCGAATATGAGCGTCAAAAAGAAGAGTAAGTTTACAAAACTCTCATGAATATACAAGTTTTTTCATAATATCAAATTTGCTGGCTGAACAATGGTTATGGTTTTAAATTTCAGGAGATTGAAAATGGCTAAGGAAGTAGCCGAGCTCAAGGATGAAGCAAATTTATCAAAGCAATTACCTTTAAGGTTTTGCTAAATTCATTTTCTTTAACGTCATAGTTAACTTCAGAGTTGGTTTTAGCTAGTTGTTTTCTCTTTCGAGTTTCGATTAACTGGTCTTTCTCTTTGGGGTATTGCAGTCATTGTTCTCAAACAATGTCACCTGGTGCCAGAAATTCAAGGATATATGCTCTTGAGAACATGCTTGCCACATCATCCAGCACAATTGTTTCAATGGCCTCACAATTGTCAGAAGCTGAAGAGCGAGAAAGGGCTTTCAGTGGCAAAGGTCGTTGGAATCATGTTCGTTCTCTTGCTGATGCTAAAACCGTCATGAATAATTTGTTCAATTTGGCATCCTCATCAAGGTACGCAATTAAAAACGTTTATCAATGGATATGTGTCTGAGAACTTTTTAATTTAATCGAAGATCTTTTTTCTCGGGTTTTGAAGGTGCCATCTGTGGGATAAAGAAGTTGCCTGTAGAGAGAAAGACTCAGAGATTAGAGGTCTGAAGGAAAAGATCGTGTCTTTAATTAGACAAGTTGAAATGCAGAAGGCAGAACTCACTCGTCAGGAGAAATTGAATGTTTGTGCTTTATTTCTCTTCACATTATAACGATTTTCTTCTGTTTTAAAATTGAATAAATAAAACTGAATAAATCCCAGTTGCAGTTAAAAGTCATCTTTTTCAAAATATTTGTTTTCTTCTTCTGGAAAATGATCAACCCAAACCGGTTAACACAACCCACCCCATTTTGCTACCTCTAATATTTTATGATGTTCACTTGTTCAACAGAAGCTTATGTCAAAGAGCTTCAAGAGAAAGTCAACAAATCGGGATTCAACTGTCATGGAAGATGTTGAAGGACATGCATATGATTTGCGACCTAAGGTATCTTTCTGAGTTCATCCTGCTAAATCTCCAGCTTTTGCGGTGGCTGTAGTTAGAGCTGACACATTTGAACCATTTACTTTTATAAACGGGGCAATTTTGATCATTTTCTTATGCTATATCTCTAACGGGTTAAATGGGTCAAATGTATATCTAACGCTTAACCTCCAAAAATTTGTTTTATTTTTTTTAATGACATAGTTATTGTAACCATCTTTAACACAACAGTTATTTATAAAAGAAGAGCGCTGGTCAAAATGGTCATTCTAACCCTGCAAAACAACCCTTAATGTGTATGTGTTTTGAGGAACTAATAACACTTTTTTGTTCTTTAAGGGACTCCGGAACTCAATAGCTTTCTACGGTAGTGGAAATATGGAGGAGCTATTAGAAGATATGGACACATCTGAATCAGAGCACTCAGACTTAGATGAAGAAGACATCGAATGGCTACAGTCAGAAGACTTTCAAGATGAAATGGGACGAAAAAGGATACAAACTGCAAAAAAAAGAAACTCCAAAATTGTTATGGAAAACAATACCGAATCTGAAACCCATAAAACATCACCATCCGAAGAAAACACAACCACGATTCAAAAAGCACACTCTGGTACCTGTTGTACTTGCAGTAAATACTCATCTTGCAAAACAAGTAAATGTGAGTGCCGAGTCATTAACGGTTTTTGTTCGGTGTCTTGCGGGTGCCATCCGAAAAAATGTAGTAACCGAGAACCGGTTTCGGTTTCGGTTGCGGATTCTGATTTGAAACCAACTGTTACTGGTGGTATTGTGAATCTATCAGATGATGAGGAACTTGATAGAAACAACAGTGAGCTTGCTAGTCAAGGAGCGATGCTTCTTCAGTCAGCTTTATCTGACAAGCCTGCTGAGATTGATGGCACGAAAAGAAAGCCCCTGTCTGACATCGGCAATAAAATTGTAAGTTTCTCACTTGGATTTACTGTTTCTCAAAACTAGAGGTGACAATTTTTATCCATTTACTTCTAAAGGGTTCTGTTCCGGTTGCATGTGATATCTTACGCGTTAACTGGTGAAATAAAAACGTAACTAGAAAGGAAACAAGTCAAATAAGCCGAGCCGAATATATAGGTTGAAACTTGCAAGATTCTTATTTTAATGGGCAATCTTTTTAAATCAGTTTATTTCAAAAGTTTGGGACTTCGTAACAGTTACCTAGTTTTGTCATCATTTCACCTAATGTTAAGAAGTTAACTAGTCACATCTATCGACTATTTAGAGTGTCTTAGACTTTATAAGTCAGACTTTACGTTTATCCTATTTCTCGGAAGAGTAACTATAACAAGTCAAACTTTTGCAGGTGAAATCAAATGCACCAAAACCCAGTGCTGGTAGAAAGCAATGGCGAAAGTCAGTGGCAATCCAACTTGTTCCAGTGGCGGCATCAGACCAACCTTCCTCTCAAACACAAGAGCCAGAAGCTCCCAAAAAACAAGAAACCAGCACTACTGAGCCGAGTAATATCCCTCTTAGGCTACCGAGAGCTATGAGAACCGCAATGTCTAATGCTAACCCACCTTTAAGAGACAGAAACTCCGAACCACCTACTGATTCCACCATCACCAAGGAACATGATCATGCGGCTCCAAGGAGTCCACGTCAGCAACCGAGACAAACAACTGAGAAAGAGAACCAAGGGATTTAAGGTAAATGTATCTTCATACCCTTTATTAATGTAACTCTTTGTTCATTTAGGATTAAGAACCAAAAAATCCAAGTTCTTTATTGGTTGGTTTTATGTATGCGACAATGTTCTAGTTGAGTCCTACTTTCAAGGATTAAACTAATCAATCGCTTTTGTGGTTAGTTAGCTGTAAATGTTCAATGTTGCTTTGAAACAGATGTAAAATCATTTAACCTTGTTCTCTTGTTCGGTCTTTCTTTTGGTTGCGTTGTTACGTTATTTAACTAAAAATTTCTGGCTTTTCGTTGTTTCGAATGGTTGATTGTTCTGTCTTTTGTTTCATTTCATTGTTATGGTTTCTTTTTATGCATTCATATGCTGATTTATTGTACTTATCCCATTTTTTTCTCTAAGTTATTAACAATTGTTAGTTTAACCGTTAGACGTTATAAACTAATTAAATAATGCATGTTAAATACAAAAGGGGGACTTAGATGTACGAAAACCAAACCGTCGGGACTCCATCCCGATAGTCGCGCGGCTGAATAGAATGGACCAGAAGGGGGTTGGTTGTCGATTTTTGGAAAGTGGTAGGAGTATTATGCTAGAACTTGGAAAGCAAGTTTGGGTGCTATATAAACACCCTTACCCTCATTGTTTTGGTCGTTCTTTTCACAAAAACAAAAACCAAAATCGTTTTTGCCTTTACCTACATTAACCCCAAAAGGGTTTGTTCTATCACGCTTAGCATTTTCTAATCGTACTATAGCTAGGTCCACCATGGATTGCCAAGTTGATAGACTAAGCAACTTGCCTGATGATCTTATATATAAAATCCTCTCGTACGTCGACATCATATATTCTATCAGATTAAGTGTTTTGTCTTCTAGATGGAGGTTTATTTGGACTTCAATGCCCAATCTCAAATTTTCAAGTGACCAACTATTGTGGAAATCCTCACGCTATCATAAACTTGTTAAAGATGTTCTCTCAGCCCGTAATAATACGATAGAAATATCTTCTGTCAACGTGCACTTTCCTACTCTAGAGAATCCTGAATTGTCTGTAACCAGAATTCTGGAGTATGCATTCTCTCACAATGTCCAACAACTAACTATTAGCATTGGATATTCAATTCCTCCCTTTCAGTTAAAATCTAAGTCGCTCAAACATCTCAGATTGTTTGGCACCATTATTGATTGTCGGTTTGATTCCCCCCCTTGGGATCTCCCGGCTTTAACTACATTACATCTCCACCATGTCGTATTGTATAACTGCAGTTCTCTTTTAGACATGTGTCAGAACTTGAAGAATCTTACCTTCGAGGGATGTGAAGTGCATGAACGTGAACGTTCTGATGTTTTCACTATAATTAATTCCCAACTTCTTAGTCTGACGCTTAAAAAAGTAGAATGGAACGTGGATTGTGTATATGTGGACACACCTCAACTAAAGAACCTAATACTAGTGGATGCACCTCAACAGGAAAGTTACTATTTCATCACGCGATCTTACCTACTTACGCATTAAAGGTTCTAATTTTCCTAAGTTATCCTTGGATGGATTCCGTTCTTTGGAGAAGGTGGATCTCTGTATATCTTATCCAAAAAAGAAAAATGTTCATAGAATCTCTGATCTGTTTCGACGTCTCCACAATGTCAAATCTCTTGCATTTAGCTTGGAGATTGTCGAGCTTCTTTCTACCTCGGAAGAAGTTATCTCACATCATCCTTCCCCGTTTCCTAGCTTAAAGAGTTTAAAGATTTATCCGTCACAGCATTTAAAGACTTTACCCTTAGAGGATTTAAGGACTCGTCAATTACAGAGTAGTTTAGAGATTTTTCGAAATCAACCGGATGAGGAGCAAGAAGCAATGAAAATAAAATTGTCTGCTGAAGTTACAAATTATTTGCTTGGCAGTTCTTCAAATGCGACCTTTACAATGGTCTCACATGAGGAGGCTAGAGCTATAAAAATCACCACAGTGGCATACCGCCTTATGGCAGCTTTATGGGAGATTCTAGCGAAAAAAGAAGCTTATACCGACACTAAAAGGGCTAATGTGGAGTGGAAGAAGATACTTGCTGATAGCTGTAGTGATACTGAAGTGATATTCCGCATACTGCACAATATAAAACTACTACTCACCAAGGTGCTTGCATCAAAAAGGCTTGAGATGCAAGCATGTTTTTCTAGATTGCATGCAAAAACCAAGACCATCGTGAATAAGATGATAGTTGATATGAAGAATCAATGTGATATACAACAACGCATTTTGAGTGGGTACTTAGATGAAACTGCTTTGTCTTCTTAAAAAAATAGCTTTTGGTGCTATGTGGATCGAACTAAGACGGTTGAGTATCTAAAAGAACGATGGTAGAAACTGCAATGGAATTGTTTTGACATGTTTTGTTTCTAGTTTGTTATGCACGAATTTTACACTCTTGGAAAGAAAGATAGCTTTCTTCCCAAGCTATTCACTTGTTTAAATACCCTCGTTGTCTAGGGTTTAGGACGGTGCTAGTTTTTATTGAAATCAATAAACGAATTGCCCAACTTGGGACTTCAATTATCTTCTTATTATTCTTGTTATTTGGCCATTACGATCCGGCATTAGCATATATATATCCAGAAACTTTTGAAAGGAAAGTGAATGCAGAAACTTTAGGTGTACTCTACTCCCTTTTTTTTGCTTGACTGACATGGTTAATGCTTCTTGTTCTAGAATAATGGCAACCTTTTTTTACTAGTATGTTTGGTTGAAAATTATGTCAAAAATCAAAGTTGAAAGTTAACAATAATCAAAATTCATTTCAATTTATTGTACTTATTCCATTTTTTGTCAAGTTATTAATTGTTGTTTTGCTAGTAACCCAAAATATATACATTAAAATGGGACAAATTGTCTAAAATCCAGGTTATGCATTCCGGGTCAATTTTTAGTTTGACTCCAATTTAGTCCACATTGGTCTTTTCTTTGACCCAGGAGGTGTTCTAAGCTTCTTTTTTTATATTCCCTTTTGTGGTCCAGCTTTGATTATTTTGTTACTTGATGTTTGCATACTCAATTAACTATTAAAGCTCATTTTCTTTTAGAATCTTGATAAGTAAAATGGTGAAAATATACCATCTTTCGCGTTGGTTATGGGGTGATCACCACGGACCCCACTGAAAGTTCTTCGAAATCAGATACAAATACGCGAGAACTTGTTCAGAAGGGGTCAAAAGAACATTTTCGACGTAAAAGTGAACGTGAAGTGGTTCCATTAGATGGTGGTCGTTTATCAGCAGAGTTTGAACTTGATGGCTTTGATTGGTCTATAGGGTGGTTAGAACCTCTTGGCGTCGGCTTTCAAAGTCATGATGATGGTCTAGATGATAGTTTCGCGGTGTTGGTACGTTGTTATGGGCGTGAAAATGATGCTCGTTTGAAAAAGGATAGGTAGAAATGATGTATATATTAAAGAAAAATGTCAAATAGAATGGTTTATATTGATGCTTGATACATATTGATGTATAATCTAAGTTTATAATACCTGTGTTTTTGCCTGTACATATAAATATTTTTTGTTAACATCTTTGTATCAAGATGAGATTATTTAGATGTTTAGTTTTCTTCTGTACTTCTATGGAACTTGAGTCGATCGCAATTGGATGGAGTAATTTTGACCTGTTAACGATTTTGAAGTCGTACAAAGCTTACTTCAACACATATACATAGAAATCATTTCTCCAGAAAGTCTTGAGACAACCTGACCCAACCCGTTTTGATTAGTAAAAGAAAAACTCGTTATCTGTTTCCTGCATCTCAGAGAAAAAATGATAAATACCCACAAACCCGAATGCTTAACAAAACCATGTACCATGACAATTATATTCAAAGATATGAATCACGAACCACTTTACAAAATCTAATCTGGCCAATAAAACCGGATGCTAAACAAAATTCCAAAAATGTATAAACAACAATATCGACAGGAAATAAAATCCTACTTATTTGCTGGAAAAAATTCCTAACAAAACCAGAAAACAGAAAACAAAGAATCATGTCAAAATTAAACCTCACTTTGATTCAACTTTTGTTTTTGATGGATCAATCTAATCCGACCCAGATACTTGATTGTGTTGAGCTCCAACATCCCTTTGTGGAGTCCCGGAAACCACCACTTGGTCGTCCTTAACGGGGTTCAGCGAGTTAGCTGATCCATGACTTTTAACCACCGGTCCAACCTTCGTATTACCATGTGCCGGGCCTAGGATAGGCCGTGGTTCCTTTGGCGATATGCTAGAATAACCAATGTGAGTCCCATGTTGAGGTGGTGGCCTAGGTGTTCTAATATGAATAGCATTAACTTTGAGTTGTTGCTTTCGTATTTCTGCAGCGTCTGATTCAGTAGCGATACGAGCACCAGCAGCAACCGCAGCTGCTTTTACCGCATCTGAACCTGTAGGAAGTGGTCTAGTCGAGAATGGTTGAGGTCTTGGGAACGGTATTTTTGGTCATGTCGGGGTAGAATCGTAAGACGGAGAGTCGATTACCATTGGTTGTGCTGAGATGTTTCCAGGAAGATTTGTACCAAAGGGTGAAGCCGACTTTGAAGTCCGGGCTTAACAACAAGCATCATTAAATTCCTAAGCCACAAGTATATGTTTTTTTTCCCTAATGTATTGTGGTTTCGTTAAGAATTCTAGTAGTGCAGAGGTGTGGAAATTGCTCTTTGCCATTCGGGTTTTTGGGGTCGGGTGTGTTGAGTTTATGATATATAAAATACAATAAAACATAAAGACATCAAGATTACACAGCGGAAGACTTAAGATCATAACAAATAAATTAATTAACTGAAAGTATGCGTAACGTACCTCTTGCGAATATCAAATCCCTCGAGCAAAGCAAAACAACCCTCGAGCAAAGCAAACCAAAGAAGTACTTATTGGTGTAAGAATAATGTCTTACAACCACTTTCTTGTACACACGAATTAACCAAACGAATCAAGCGATTGCTAGATCTAACACAAGTCCTCGTTTAAGAAAAACGAAACCAAACTCCCTTACTTGGGGTGTTCGGCCGAATAATGGACTAGAGAGAGGAGAGGAGAGATCTAGGGTTAATTCAATGCACAAGTGTATGAAACCCTAGAACCTAGCCCTCCTTATATACTAGTAGGTAAACTTAGGGAACAAGTTAGGGGATTTAGGCTTTGTAAAGCCCTATGGCCGGCCATGATGGAAAGCCCAAAGCCCAACCCATAATTTTTCCAAGTTTTCCATTTCTAGTCCTTCTCTTTTCCATTTAACAGTCGTTAGTCATTTTTCCGTTAAATACTTAACGATCGTTAACCAGACTTAATGTGTAATAATTAATCGTAAACATAAACATTAATTATTAACTTTAATTCTCATTCGCTAATGTGTGCAATCCCGTGGTCACGAGTTCGAATCCGGACATTCACATGTTTGTAAATATATACATTTCCAACAGGGTGGAGTTAACTGATGTTGCAAATGGATTTATGTCCTTCGTTGCTTGATTTACTTTAAGGCAACAAGATGGATGATTAGGCGAGTTGGGTAATTGGTCAAAACTTATTTGGGTTGAAGTGGTTCACTTATAGTACTATGGGTTGGGTCTGGTTGGCTGTAGTAATCTAAGTTTGACCCATTCCCCTTTTTAGGTAAGTTACAGATTTGACCCGTTTCAGAATTTTTACCTTAGCTGCTTCAATTTTTGATTCTGTAATTTGAATGTCAAACGACAATGGCCGCATCATGCACATAAAGAATAAATCAGATTTCCTAAAGAATGCCTTGTGCCATTGCCTGTCAACAAAAATATAAATGTATATAAAGCATGAATTCAAAGCTACAGTTACCAAGTTCACCATATTTCCTTCTGGATACTCATTTATCGTCTTTCGTTCAGCAGTTCCAATTTTTGTTGCTATAGGAGAAACTTTATACCTTAACCAACCCCGGCCTTCGTTCAAGACATGGCACCATGTGGTAGTGTGCTTTATGTCGTGTATATTTATTAAATATGTAATATGTTTCACGAAATATATTTAACAATTGTTAGTTAACCGTGAAACGTTATAAAAGAGGGACTTAGATGTACGAAAACCTCCATCCCAATAGTCGGCTGAATAGTATGGACTAGAAGGGGGTTGGTTGTCGATTTTTGGAAGTGGTGGAGTATTATGCTAGAAAGTTTGGGTGCTATATAAACACCCTTACCCTCATTGTTTTAGTCGTTCCTTTTCACAAAAACAAAAACCAAAATCGTCAGAATACATTAAACTCAAAAGGGTTTGTTCTTTCCATTCGTTCAAGGCAAGAAACAAAAGAACATAAATCTTTGTTCCCTCATTATAACATTCATAATCCCAAAAACCCTACGTCTCTATCGGTGACGATCATAAATACTTAATTCCTTACGCTTAAGATTTTATAATCGTCTTTTGAGTAGGTCGACCATGGAGAGTGGGACGATATTGGATTGCCAAGTTGATAGACTAAGCAACTTGCCAGATGATCTTATATATAAAATCCTCTCGTACGTCGACATCATATATTCTATCAGATTAAGTGTTTTGTCTTCTAGATGGAGGTTTATTTGGACTTCAATGCCCAATCTCAATTTTTCAAGTTACAAACTACTTTTGAAATACTTACGCTATCATGAATTTGTTAACGATGTTCTCTCTGCCCGTAATAATAAGATAGACGTATCTTCCTTCAGCCTGGAAATTCCTCACGCAGAGGATCCTGAATTGTCTGTCACCAGAATTCTGGAGTATGCATTCTCTCACAATGTCCAAAAACTAACTATTAGCACTGGATATTATGAAATTTGTCCCTCTTGGTTAAAATCTAAGTCGCTCAAAGATCTCAGATTGATTTGCACCCATCTTGATTGTCGTCCTATTTCCTCCCATTGGGATCTCCCGGCTTTAACTACATTACATCTCCATGACGTCACATTGTATAACTGCAGTTCTATTTTAGCCATGTGTCAGAACTTGAAGAATCTTACCTTAGAGGGATGTCAAGTGTTTGAAGACTCCTATGATTTCACTATAAATAATTCCCAACTTCTTAGTCTGACACTTAAAAAAGTAAATTGGAAGGTGGATTTTGTATATGTGGACACACCTCAGCTAAAGAACCTAATATTTGTGGATGGATCACCTAAACGGGAACTTACTATTTCTGCACGTGACCTTACCTACTTACGCGTTAAAGGTTCTTATTTTCCTAAGTTATCCTTGGATGGATTCCCTTCTTTGGAGAAGGTGGATCTCTGTATATCTTATCCGGATGTTGATAGAATCTCTGATCTGTTTCAACGTCTCCACAGTGTCAAATCTCTTGCACTTAGCTTGGAGTTTGTCAAATCTCTTGCACTTAGCTTGGAGTTTGTCGAGCTTCTTTCTACCTCGGAAGAAGTTATCACACATCAACCTTCCCCGTTTCCTAGCTTAAAGAGTTTAAAGATTTATCCGTCACAGGGTTTAAAGACTTTACGGTTACAGGATTTAAGGACTCGTCAATTAAAGAGTAGTTTAGAGATTTTTCGAAATCAACCGGATGAGGAGCAAGAAGCAATGAAAATAAAATTGTCTGCTGAAGTTACAAATTATTTGCTTGGCAGTTCTTCAAATGCGACCTTTACAATGGTCTCACATGAGGAGGCTAGAGCTATAAAAATCACCAAAGTGGCATACCGCCTTATGGCAGCTTTATGGGAGATTCTAGCGAAAAAAGAAGCTTATACTGACACTAAAAGGGCTAATGTGGAGTGGAAGAAGACACTTGCTGATAGGCCACCGGATGATCTTGAAGTGATATTCCGCATACTGAAAAATATAAAACTACTACTCACCAAGGTGCTTGCATCAAAAAGGGTTGAGATGCAAGCATGTTTTTCTAGATTGTATGCAAAAACCAAGACCATCGTGAATAAGATGATGGATGAAATTGCTTTGTCTTCTTAGAAAAATAGCTTCTGGTGCTATGTGGATCGAACTAAGACGGTTGAGTATCTAAAAGAACGATGGTAGAAACTGCAATGGAATTGTTTTGACATGTTTTGTTTCTAGTTTGTTATGCACGAATTTTACACTCTTGGAAAGAAAGATAGCTTTCTTCCCAAGCTATTCACTTGTTTAAATACCCTCGTTGTCTAGGGTTTAGGACGGTGCTAGTTTTTATTGAAATCAATAAACGAATTGCCCAACTTGGGACTTCAATTATCTTCTTATTATTCTTGTTATTTGGCCATTACGATCCGGCATTAGCATATATATATCCAGAAACTTTTGAAAGGAAAGTGAATGCAGAAACTTTAGGTGTACTCTACTCCCTTTTTTTTGCTTGACTGACATGGTTAATGCTTCTTGTTCTAGAATAATGGCAACCTTTTTTTACTAGTATGTTTGGTTGAAAATTATGTCAAAAATCAAAGTTGAAAGTTAACAATAATCAAAATTCATTTCAATTTATTGTACTTATTCCATTTTTTGTCAAGTTATTAATTGTTGTTTTGCTAGTAACCCAAAATATATACATTAAAATGGGACAAATTGTCTAAAATCCAGGTTATGCATTCCGGGTCAATTTTTAGTTTGACTCCAATTTAGTCCACATTGGTCTTTTCTTTGACCCAGGAGGTGTTCTAAGCTTCTTTTTTTATATTCCCTTTTGTGGTCCAGCTTTGATTATTTTGTTACTTGATGTTTGCATACTCAATTAACTATTAAAGCTCATTTTCTTTTAGAATCTTGATAAGTAAAATGGTGAAAATATACCATCTTTCGCGTTGGTTATGGGGTGATCACCACGGACCCCACTGAAAGTTCTTCGAAATCAGATACAAATACGCGAGAACTTGTTCAGAAGGGGTCAAAAGAACATTTTCGACGTAAAAGTGAACGTGAAGTGGTTCCATTAGATGGTGGTCGTTTATCAGCAGAGTTTGAACTTGATGGCTTTGATTGGTCTATAGGGTGGTTAGAACCTCTTGGCGTCGGCTTTCAAAGTCATGATGATGGTCTAGATGATAGTTTCGCGGTGTTGGTACGTTGTTATGGGCGTGAAAATGATGCTCGTTTGAAAAAGGATAGGTAGAAATGATGTATATATTAAAGAAAAATGTCAAATAGAATGGTTTATATTGATGCTTGATACATATTGATGTATAATCTAAGTTTATAATACCTGTGTTTTTGCCTGTACATATAAATATTTTTTGTTAACATCTTTGTATCAAGATGAGATTATTTAGATGTTTAGTTTTCTTCTGTACTTCTATGGAACTTGAGTCGATCGCAATTGGATGGAGTAATTTTGACCTGTTAACGATTTTGAAGTCGTACAAAGCTTACTTCAACACATATACATAGAAATCATTTCTCCAGAAAGTCTTGAGACAACCTGACCCAACCCGTTTTGATTAGTAAAAGAAAAACTCGTTATCTGTTTCCTGCATCTCAGAGAAAAAATGATAAATACCCACAAACCCGAATGCTTAACAAAACCATGTACCATGACAATTATATTCAAAGATATGAATCACGAACCACTTTACAAAATCTAATCTGGCCAATAAAACCGGATGCTAAACAAAATTCCAAAAATGTATAAACAACAATATCGACAGGAAATAAAATCCTACTTATTTGCTGGAAAAAATTCCTAACAAAACCAGAAAACAGAAAACAAAGAATCATGTCAAAATTAAACCTCACTTTGATTCAACTTTTGTTTTTGATGGATCAATCTAATCCGACCCAGATACTTGATTGTGTTGAGCTCCAACATCCCTTTGTGGAGTCCCGGAAACCACCACTTGGTCGTCCTTAACGGGGTTCAGCGAGTTAGCTGATCCATGACTTTTAACCACCGGTCCAACCTTCGTATTACCATGTGCCGGGCCTAGGATAGGCCGTGGTTCCTTTGGCGATATGCTAGAATAACCAATGTGAGTCCCATGTTGAGGTGGTGGCCTAGGTGTTCTAATATGAATAGCATTAACTTTGAGTTGTTGCTTTCGTATTTCTGCAGCGTCTGATTCAGTAGCGATACGAGCACCAGCAGCAACCGCAGCTGCTTTTACCGCATCTGAACCTGTAGGAAGTGGTCTAGTCGAGAATGGTTGAGGTCTTGGGAACGGTATTTTTGGTCATGTCGGGGTAGAATCGTAAGACGGAGAGTCGATTACCATTGGTTGTGCTGAGATGTTTCCAGGAAGATTTGTACCAAAGGGTGAAGCCGACTTTGAAGTCCGGGCTTAACAACAAGCATCATTAAATTCCTAAGCCACAAGTATATGTTTTTTTTCCCTAATGTATTGTGGTTTCGTTAAGAATTCTAGTAGTGCAGAGGTGTGGAAATTGCTCTTTGCCATTCGGGTTTTTGGGGTCGGGTGGAGTTAACTGATGTTGCAAATGGATTTATGTCCTTCGTTGCTTGATTTACTTTAAGGCAACAAGATGGATGATTAGGCGAGTTGGGTAATTGGTCAAAACTTATTTGGGTTGAAGTGGTTCACTTATAGTACTATGGGTTGGGTCTGGTTGGCTGTAGTAATCTAAGTTTGACCCATTCCCCTTTTTAGGTAAGTTACAGATTTGACCCGTTTCAGAATTTTTACCTTAGCTGCTTCAATTTTTGATTCTGTAATTTGAATGTCAAACGACAATGGCCGCATCATGCACATAAAGAATAAATCAGATTTCCTAAAGAATGCCTTGTGCCATTGCCTGTCAACAAAAATATAAATGTATATAAAGCATGAATTCAAAGCTACAGTTACCAAGTTCACCATATTTCCTTCTGGATACTCATTTATCGTCTTTCGTTCAGCAGTTCCAATTTTTGTTGCTATAGGAGAAACTTTATACCTTAACCAACCCCGGCCTTCGTTCAAGACATGGCACCATGTGGTAGTGTGCTTTATGTCGTGTATATTTATTAAATATGTAATATGTTTCACGAAATATATTTAACAATTGTTAGTTAACCGTGAAACGTTATAAAAGAGGGACTTAGATGTACGAAAACCTCCATCCCAATAGTCGGCTGAATAGTATGGACTAGAAGGGGGTTGGTTGTCGATTTTTGGAAGTGGTGGAGTATTATGCTAGAAAGTTTGGGTGCTATATAAACACCCTTACCCTCATTGTTTTAGTCGTTCCTTTTCACAAAAACAAAAACCAAAATCGTCAGAATACATTAAACTCAAAAGGGTTTGTTCTTTCCATTCGTTCAAGGCAAGAAACAAAAGAACATAAATCTTTGTTCCCTCATTATAACATTCATAATCCCAAAAACCCTACGTCTCTATCGGTGACGATCATAAATACTTAATTCCTTACGCTTAAGATTTTATAATCGTCTTTTGAGTAGGTCGACCATGGAGAGTGGGACGATATTGGATTGCCAAGTTGATAGACTAAGCAACTTGCCAGATGATCTTATATATAAAATCCTCTCGTACGTCGACATCATATATTCTATCAGATTAAGTGTTTTGTCTTCTAGATGGAGGTTTATTTGGACTTCAATGCCCAATCTCAATTTTTCAAGTTACAAACTACTTTTGAAATACTTACGCTATCATGAATTTGTTAACGATGTTCTCTCTGCCCGTAATAATAAGATAGACGTATCTTCCTTCAGCCTGGAAATTCCTCACGCAGAGGATCCTGAATTGTCTGTCACCAGAATTCTGGAGTATGCATTCTCTCACAATGTCCAAAAACTAACTATTAGCACTGGATATTATGAAATTTGTCCCTCTTGGTTAAAATCTAAGTCGCTCAAAGATCTCAGATTGATTTGCACCCATCTTGATTGTCGTCCTATTTCCTCCCATTGGGATCTCCCGGCTTTAACTACATTACATCTCCATGACGTCACATTGTATAACTGCAGTTCTATTTTAGCCATGTGTCAGAACTTGAAGAATCTTACCTTAGAGGGATGTCAAGTGTTTGAAGACTCCTATGATTTCACTATAAATAATTCCCAACTTCTTAGTCTGACACTTAAAAAAGTAAATTGGAAGGTGGATTTTGTATATGTGGACACACCTCAGCTAAAGAACCTAATATTTGTGGATGGATCACCTAAACGGGAACTTACTATTTCTGCACGTGACCTTACCTACTTACGCGTTAAAGGTTCTTATTTTCCTAAGTTATCCTTGGATGGATTCCCTTCTTTGGAGAAGGTGGATCTCTGTATATCTTATCCGGATGTTGATAGAATCTCTGATCTGTTTCAACGTCTCCACAGTGTCAAATCTCTTGCACTTAGCTTGGAGTTTGTCAAATCTCTTGCACTTAGCTTGGAGTTTGTCGAGCTTCTTTCTACCTCGGAAGAAGTTATCACACATCAACCTTCCCCGTTTCCTAGCTTAAAGAGTTTAAAGATTTATCCGTCACAGGGTTTAAAGACTTTACGGTTACAGGATTTAAGGACTCGTCAATTAAAGAGTAGTTTAGAGATTTTTCGAAATCAACCGGATGAGGAGCAAGAAGCAATGAAAATAAAATTGTCTGCTGAAGTTACAAATTATTTGCTTGGCAGTTCTTCAAATGCGACCTTTACAATGGTCTCACATGAGGAGGCTAGAGCTATAAAAATCACCAAAGTGGCATACCGCCTTATGGCAGCTTTATGGGAGATTCTAGCGAAAAAAGAAGCTTATACTGACACTAAAAGGGCTAATGTGGAGTGGAAGAAGACACTTGCTGATAGGCCACCGGATGATCTTGAAGTGATATTCCGCATACTGAAAAATATAAAACTACTACTCACCAAGGTGCTTGCATCAAAAAGGGTTGAGATGCAAGCATGTTTTTCTAGATTGTATGCAAAAACCAAGACCATCGTGAATAAGATGATGGATGAAATTGCTTTGTCTTCTTAGAAAAATAGCTTCTGGTGCTATGTGGATCGAACTAAGACGGTTGAGTATCTAAAAGAACGATGGTAGAAACTGCAATGTTTTGACATGTTTTGTTTCTAGTTTGTTATGCACGAATTTTACACTCTTGGAAAGATAGATTAGCTTTCTTCCCAAGCAATTCACTTGTTTAAATACCCTCGTTGTCGGACGGTGCTAGTTTTTATTGAAATCAATAAACGAATTACCCAACTTGGGACTTCAATTATCTTCTTATTATTCTTGTTATTTGGCCATTACGATCCGACAGTAGCATATATATCCGTGTTTTAGCATATCAGACATACAGAAACTTTTGAAAGGAAAGTAACCCAAAATATATAAAGAGTAAATTACACCATTCGTCCCTATGGTTTGCCCAAAATAACACCGCAAGTCCCTTTGTTTTTATTTTTGCGTCATGAGTGCTTATGGTTTGCCTAAAATAACACCATAAGTCCTTATCTCTAACGATCGTTAGCTTTCTCCGTTAACTCCCACATGTGCCTTGCATGTGTCGTCCATTTATTTTCTTAATTTAACTCCCACACTCATATATAAATTATAATGGGACAAATTGTCTAAAATCCAGGTTATGCATTCCGGGTCAATTTTTAGTTTGACTCCAATTTAGTCCACATTGGTCTTTTCTTTGACCCACGAGGTGTTCTAAGCTTCTTTTTTTATATTCCCTTTTGTGGTCCAGCTTTGATTATTTTCTTACTTGATGTTTGCATTCTTTATCAACTATTTAAGCTCATTTCATAAGAATCTTGATAAGTGAAAATGGTGAAAATATACCATCTTTCAAGTTGGTTATGGGGTGCAAAGCATCAAGGGTCGAAAATCACCACGGACCCCGCTAAAAGTTCTTCTAAGTCAGATACAAATACGCGAGAACTTGATCAGAAAGGGTCGAAAGAACATTTCCATCGTAAAAGTGAACGTGAAGTGGTTCCATTAGATGGTGGCCGTTTATCAGCAAAGTTTGAACTTGATGGCTTTGATTGGTCTATAGGGTGGTTAGAACCTCATGGTGTCGGCTTTCAAAGTCATGATGATGGTCTTGATGATAGTTTTGCGGTGTTGGTACGTTGTTATGGGCGTGAACATGATGCTCGTTTGAAAAAGGATAGGTAGAAATGATTTACTGTATATATTCAAGAAAAATGTCAAATAGAATGGTTTATATTGATGCTTGATACATATTGATGTATAATCCAAGTTTATAATGTTAATACCTGTGTTTTTACATTTATCAAATTGAGTTCATTTAGGTATATGTCCTTGTCTTGAGTTAATAGCAATTGGAATGTGGTAATTTTGACCCGTTAACGATTCTGAAGTCGTACAAAGCTTACTACGACACATATATATAGAAATCATTTCTCCAGGAAGTCCTGGGACAACCTGACCTAATCCATTTCGATTAGTAGAAAAAAAAAGACCCGTTATCCATATCCTGCATCTTAGAGAAAAAATGAGAAATACCCACAAACCCGAAAAACATATACATGCTACTAACAAAACCATGTACCATGACAATTATATTTAAAGATATGAATCACGAACCACTTTACAAAATCTAATCTGACCAATAAAACCGGATGCTAAACAAAATTTCAAAAATGTATAAACAATATCGACAGGAAAAAAAAAAAAAAAAAAAAAAAAGTCCTAATATTTGCTGGAAAAAATTCCTAACAAAACCAGAAAACAGAAAACAGAAAACAAAGAATCATGTCAAAATTAGACCTCACTTTGATTCAACTTTTGTTTTTTGTGGATCAATCTAATCCGACCCAGAAACTTGATTGTCTTGAGCTCCAACATCCCTTTGCGGAGTTCCGGAAACCGCCACTTGGTCGTCCTTAACGGGGTTCAGCGAGTTAGCTGATTTATGAGTTTTAAGCACCGGTCCAACCTTCGTATTAGCATGGGCCGGGCCTAGGATAGGCCGTGGTTCCTTTGGCGATATGCTAGAATAACCGATGTGAGTCCCATGTTGAGGTGGTGGCCTAGGTGTTCTAATATGAATAGCATTAACTTTGAGTTGTTGCCTCCGTATTTCTGCAGCGTCTGATTCAGTAGCGATACGAGCACCAGCAGCAACTGCAGCTGCTTTTACAGCATCTGAACCAGTAGGAAGTGGTCTAGTTGAGAATGGTTGAGATCTTGGAAATGGTCTTTTTGGTCCTGTAGGGGTAGAATCGTAAGATGTTTCCATCGGTTGTGCTGAGATGTTTCCAGGATTTGTCATGCCTGTTCAATTACAACTAAATTATGGTTTATAAGTTTGAAAAATATAACTACAAAATAACGTCATTTTAAGTCTATAACATATTTTATTATACAGACTGGTTTGGTTGCGATTACTGAACAGGATTGAAAACCAGTTGTAAAGATCTCCGTGACCGAGAGAACGTACCAAAGATACCCATTTTGACCCTTAACAAAAAATACCAATACCAAAATTTGTTGTAGAATTTGGACAGAAAAATAGTTCGGGTCAACTCTGGCCCAATCCAAAAGTACCGGTTTTAACCCTTCACCAAAAATAGTTAAAGAACTTAGACAAAACTGTTTTCGGTCAACTTGACGGGTATCAGTAATACATGATATGACCCTTTACCCAACCTTCGTGACCCACCTATTTGCCACCCCTAATAGATTTGTAAGGAAGATTTGTACCAACGGGTGAAGCCGACTTTGGAATATCAAGTCCAGGCTTATCAACTGCCATGTTAAATGCTTGTCGAGCTGCTAATTGCATCTCTGAAGGTTGTGACCCAGTTTTGATTATTGGGTTGTTTTGACGTCTCTTAATAGTGTTCCACCTCTGCAAAACATACAATACAAAATGCATAAATGTACATATACAACATGTTTGATAGAACATAGGTTTGTCATATGCTGACCCGACCATCTACAAAAAAATAGGCTTAAGAAAGGTTTGGAAGCCAAACCAACCGACCCGACCTGCTTCAACCCCCCCCCCAAAAAAAAAAAAAAAAAAAAAAAAAAAATTTCAACCTCTTACCCAGCCTGCCCGACCCACCTATTTGACAACCTCTAGCATAAACAAGTTGCAAAAATAACAAAAAGACGAAAACGGCCTCTACTGGATTACCTGAGATAACTGTGAAGCAGTTCTGTCACTCCTAAAATCTCCTCTTAACATAGTCGCCCAATTCCCTTCACCATATCTTTGGACGGCAGCAAGCAGTTCATGTTCCTCTTCTGAGGACCATGGTTTTCTTTTTCTTCGAGGCGGATAAATGTTGTTTGAATGCACGTTTGCATTATCCAACCCTTCAGCAGAAGAGACTGTTGGGATCGCTTGTGTTGGAACATAAACCGGAACTGATATATTGACCCCACTTGTTGACCTAACATGCGGTGAATTTTGTGACGGATGTTGGGTTGAGTTACTTCTAGGTATATTTAAAGTCAACGGAGCCTCCATAGTTACGCCTTTTTCTATACAAGAGTCACTTGGTGTCCTCCCAGATGACATGAGTACCTGAAATATTGAAAACATTTCAAAGTCCGAAACAAAAAAGGGGACCACGAAAGATTACTTTAACGGGTCGCATATTCACACACCCGTAAGATAAGAAAAACTGCTTAATATGGTCAAATGGGTCAAAATTTACCCAAAGTGTATTATAGATGCGTAAAACACAAGACCAAAAGCAGAAGCACGCAATAAATAATTGATGGATATTCTTTCTATTAACAAAATATGATTCTGTAATTTTGTTTACCTTCACGTAAGCCGCAGCCTCTGCTGAAGCCTCGTTGCTAACAGTTGGAAAAGCTTCGAGTTCATATTCCAGATCACTATCACCATCCTACCAATTAATATCATAATACATTAAGAATATTTGTAAATATAACAACATTCAAAAAAAATTATGCGCTTGCAACACAAATTATCAGCAATAAATTTATCTAATTAGCGTGTTAATAAACTAAGCACATTAACTGTTTACAACTTATTTTTTATTATAACGGACAAAAAGTGTCTAAATATAAGACATTACCACAGGTTCGGCACCAGCTTCTAACTTTTCAAGTAACGGGTCACAATAAGCTAAATGGCGCCACAACATTTGGTACTCCCGAGGATTTGTGATGCCGGTTTTGGTATGTTTCACCAACACATTCCAATCTATCTTCACATCTTCAACTTGAGCCACTTCTTGAAGCAAAGCTAGAATAGTTGTGGGCGAGTACCTTTCATTTCATAATGATCACGAAATAAAAGTGAGAAATCTATACAATTAAACCAACTTGTTAACTACCATATACAAGGGTAAACCGTGTGCACTAATTTCTTGTTTGGGGTTGCTTATTCCAGTCTCATCAGCTTATCATTACACCAAATAAGCACTTTTAAATGTTTGGACAAAACTACTTATTTTAGAGTAAATACGCACTTTAAAATAAGCTGGTTGGTACTCACTAAGCAACTACTCAGTCAAATAAAAAATCCCAAATACCCCCTAAACTCGCTAAAGCATTTCGCAAATACTCAAAATACAATTAAAAATCATTTTACAAAAAAATCCCAACTTTTGAAATTTCATTTTTTATAAAATTTATACTACAAAATCATTTTTATATAAAAAAATCAAGAAACTTAAAAAATATCAATAACAACTTAATAATCCATCAATTAACAATCTTTAAAACATAACAATAAACTAATCAACAAAATTAGCATACCCTTTTCCTAAAATCAAACAAAAATCCAAAAAAAAAAATCATTTCTTGATACAATCAAAAACTGTAAAAATAACAAAAAATTATTTTTTATTTTTCTTCTTAAAATTAAAAAATATAAAAAAATCATTTCTTGATACAAATTAAAAACTGTAAAAAATAATAAATAAAAAAAAACAAAAAAACCCTTTACATAAAATCAAACAAAAATCCAAAAAAACACATTTCTTGATACAATTAAAAACTGCAAAAAATAATAAAAATTAGTCTTTTATTAACAAAATTAAAAAAACTAAAATACCCTTTTCTTAAAACCAAACAACAAACTAGAAAAAAAACATTTCTTGATTAAAAACTGTAAAAAAATGATTTTTTTTAATTAACTAAATAAAAAAAAAGGGTGAAAAAAAAACCTTTGTAAAATAATGGACACGTCATCTTCACTGATTGATCCTCCATGTTTTTGCATTTTGATTAATTGGGTTTTGATTCTGAGGGTTATTTTGTTTTGTATAAACCCTAAACCCTAAAGAATAGGGGTGTTTGTTTAGTTAGTTATTAGTTGAAGATATAAATAAATAAATAAATAAATAAAGTGAAAAGAAAGAAATGATGGATTCTGATTTTAATCATTTTTAAATCATTAGTTGGGTTTATTCAATGGGGGACTTCCAAAAATGGGTCATTTATTACTTTTGGGTTATTTTTTAGTAAAAGAAAATTTATTTTTAAATTTAGTCTGGTGCGATCGCTAAATCGTGCTATTTTATACAATATTTTACACTTGTTCAAAAGTTAGCAGGGTGTTTTTTGTGCAGTTTAGCAAAAAAAAAAATAATAAAAAAATAAAAAATAAATAAAAATTGGTCGCACAAAACATCACTTCGGTCCAGCAAAAAAACATTTCACCAACTTTTGAACATATGTCGAGAATTCTATGGAGTCGCACAATTTAACGGCCGCACAAGACTAAATCTTTATAACACTTTTTTTTAGTAGAAAGTGAACCTAAAAATGGAAAATAGGCTGGTTTAGAAATTTCTCTTATTTATTTGAGTTTGTCTAACCAATGTAAAAAAAATTATAAAAAATTTAAAATATATTTAATATGCATTAATTTAACATATAAATTACCACAATTAAGTGTGATTTTTAATTTAACGAGGATAGTCGTTAACGCAAGTGTACTTGGTCTAACTAAAATATCTCTATTATCGTTTTTTTTTCTTGATCATCCTCAAGATGTGTAGCTGGTGAAGTTTGAAGCTCAATTTGTAAGTAAGTGTATCGTTTTGGTAACTAATATAAGAGCTTATGGGTGTCATCACGCAAAGACAATGCCATAAACCAATGGCTTGCGCCAATTATCACACCACATGGCGTGCCAAAGGGGTTGCACTATAGCGCACACCAACCGCTTGGCTTGCGCTATAACATGCAATTGTTAAGTAGGAAGAGGGAGCGAGTTTTGCGCGTCTTAAATGAAATGATATGACTTGAGGTACGTGAAATAGAGGGTTTTTTTTTTTTTTTTTTTTAAGTGATTGAGTTGGGTTTAAAAAAATGACGACATGACATGAAGGGAGGGGAGGAGGGGAGGAGGGGGGGGGGTAGTTTATTATGGAAGATTGGGTGTAGTGGTGACAAATATTATAAATGTCAACTCAGCGTTACATCATCATTTCAATCCACCACTAACAAGAGCTAATAACACAACCAACTTCCCCACCCAGATATACCCCACCAAAATACAAATAGTCCACAAAAACCAAAATCACACACTCACAACCACAGACCGACTTCTTGTTTTTTCTTGCCATAGACGCGTGGGTGGGGTAACCGTTTTAAGGTCGACGCGTCTAACATCACCAGAAACGCGTCCTTAGGTATCCTATAACACCCAATTTAAGAGCACAAGTTGTCATTTCATGTTATAAGTATATGTCACAGGTTTAAAATTGAGATCTTTTGTAAAGACAGTTGACACTTAAACCATTATAATACTTTGGTTGTTTTATGTTAAGTGACAAGTTTCAAGCGAAATTGTTCATGGTAACTAAACTTTTTAACAACTTAGCCACAAAATAATGTTTTCTGTAAAAAGAGCCACGAATCTCGCAAAGGGTCTTTAGATCACTTTTCACACAGCCTTGGGAACCCAACAACCTCAGAAAACTGTTCAAAGCAACTACTGAATTCGTGTGAAAAGACCAAAACAGTAAACGACAACGGACAACCTACATAGCCAGATTAAGAAAATGAATCGCTAGATATGATGGATTATATTTGCTCTTGAATCTATATAATATTCACTATGACTTCATCAAGGAATCCATTTCTATACTCGTTAGACGTAACTACATGTAACTAACCCAAAATAAGGCTGACTATAGACAAAATTTGACCTTGGAATACCAAAAGACTCGACACCATCAGCCATGTTCTCGTATGTATGTGCAAAACTGTTTCTAATAGTAGAAAGTATCGTTCTTGTAGCTCCCAGCATCCTTGCATAACATTGAACGAACTTCAACTATAGATCTCGGTGGTTCAATGTCTTTTTCTTGAAGAGTGTTTCCAAGCAATTGTTGCATCTGTGATGCAAATGTATCATCCAAAATCTGCATTTGTATGATACACATGTTACTAACGATATTGTAGAAATAGTATATAGGAAGAAAAAGGTGATTCCCAAGTCGTGGGTCCCACTTACTTTAACGATATCATCTTCATTTTCCACATTACTAATTTAGTTTGTCCTAAAAATATTGTCCACTTTCTTAAACTGAGTTAGAGTTTATAGTACTAATTTCCCCTTTGACCCGTTTGACCGTTACCATTTGACACATTAGACACATAACAAAACCCGAGTCAACCCGGTATATAATTGAACTGGTGGAAATTTCCACCTTTAGATAGCAATAATCAGTATTAAAACACACATCCAAGCACGTGTTATTAATGTGTAAAGTCAAAATTTTAAAAGGCACGGACAAAATGATACTTACAGAAACAGCAACTCTTGAACCTTTGTACCACGAACGGTTTTCTTTCCTGTTCGCGAGAAAACTCAGAACATCCTGAAACAACAAACGAAACATGTCATTACAAGAACGATCACTATTTTCTTTATTTTCTGGTTCTTGTTTTGCAAGGTATGAAAATACTCACTTGTCCCATCCGGTCCCAATACCCTCTACACGTAGCAATAAAAACATGAGTCTCAAATATTTTGTGAAGATGATTCA
The DNA here is from genome assembly GCA_019973895.1 of Chrysanthemum seticuspe. Lineage (NCBI taxonomy): Eukaryota > Viridiplantae > Streptophyta > Magnoliopsida > Asterales > Asteraceae > Chrysanthemum > Chrysanthemum seticuspe. Next base: position 363,425,884 of record BPTQ01000008.1, on the reverse strand, counting down.
TTGTATTCGTAAGCTGCTCTATTAATGGTTGCATTCTCGATCGAATTTCAGAATCTCCCACACTTTCCTTTGAATCTTGAAGTATTTTCTTGAGCTTCGTACCATTCTGTAATCTCGACTGCACCAAATTTTAAAATAAGAATGAGAAAATAAGTAAAATGCAATTATAAAACTAGTAAAAGAATTGAGAAACATAAAAAGAAGTGCACTTACATTTTCTACAAGCTTCTCAACGAATGCTTGTAAATAATTGCGAAATTTGGCTCGAAGCATTACGGTGACTTCACTTAAACGTTCACCCGCAGCCACATTACCCTGATCGGGAATACAGCACGAACCCCATGATTTTAGCTGGAGCTCAATCTTAGGGCGTAAAACATCTAGCATTCTCTTCATCGAGTTCAACAGTACACCAAGCTGAACACATGACAAACAATAATCTAAGAACTTTACGGGATTGATTATCATCCAGATTGGCCCATTGGCAAGGGACTAGGCAGGTCACTTTATAATAAGCACTACAAATAATAAAATGTCGTGGAAACTTTAGAAAGAAAAAAAAAAAAAAACATGCACAAACCTCAGGAGGCGCTAAGTAAGGTGTTGTGGTTCGCTTGGTGAGTTTTTGTACATACTTGAGCCCAAACTTCTTAGGTGTCATATTCTCTTTCAAAGGTGACAGTACATCTGTGTATTGTTTTTCTAACGCTTCTATTACTGCCTTTTCAATATCAGCAACCGCCTGTTGATAGAAAGACCAAATTAACAAATGAATTACAATCATTATTTCATATTCAATCTTACAAAATTTGAGACGTAAAAGATGTTAGAAACATACATTCTCCAATGTGAAGGTATAGTCTGGCCATCGGCATATGATGACCTCATAGTCGTTTAGAGTCTCTTTAAGCCGCTCATACATTTCATCCACAAATGGAGTAGTGGAATGTTGTGTCCTCGCTCCCGACCATTTAACCTGACATGTACATGAAGTAATGTAAGATATTATCATTAATTTCTTTCTTCAAACGAAAAAAATATATATAATCTTGCTGGAAAGTAAATTCTCAAAAAAGTTCTATCATTAGATACCTTATCGAGTTTACATGTCTCGAGGAGATATAAACGCTTATCTTGAATCCATATCATTATATACAAATGAAACAACTCTTTTGCATCGACCCCATTTTTGGCGGGACTGAAAAAAAAAGGGAATTAATGTCTGCAAAGTCAAAAAATTAGCATAAATCAAAATAAGGTCGAACATTTACTTTATATTCCAGGTAGCAAGATCTTTTTGAAAGTCCGCAGTTGCAACTACAAGATCGGTAACGTGAGGAGAAGGAGCAGTTGGAGGGCATGCAACAAGGAAAGTTCGTAATCTGCTTGAAAGTTCTGCACTGTATATTGCTGACGAAAGATTTGGCAAGTCGATAAAACTGCAATACAAAAGGTGACATTTCAGTTCCTCTTATAGAACTGCTCGTATAGAAGTATAGAACTGTCATTACATTTTTTTGCAAGTCAGTCATAGCTATGCGCAGAGTAAAAGGGAAAGATCAAAAAGTGACAAGTATCATACTAATGTTCACGTTTTCTGAATTGATTACTCAGAATTCAAAAAACAGTCCTTAATTTTACATAACAACTATACGAAGGTAAGATGGAAAAAACGGACCAATTTAGTCACATTCTTTCACCCAACGTCTTAAATTTTAGTACCCGTATGTTTAAACTCTATTGTCTAGTGAAAGTCAACTTATTACATGGAATAAATTCAGTCTATAAGTAATTTCGAGTGAACATACCTTGGGAGTATATTGCAATTGTGGATCTCTATATCTGTAAATATCTCATTCCTTATGTTTAGACAAAGAGACTTCATTTTCCGATAGGCCGTTGAAGTGGCAACGGGATCCATCAAGATGCCTTCACCATTCCCACTGATATATTCATCCGTTTCAGTCAAGTGTCGTCTCGATCTTTTCTTGGCAGCAGCCTACGAAACACAACAATTTTAGAATTCATGGGACAGTATAAGAAAAGTGTCTATTGTAAGAACTGTAAGAAGGAAGATAAAATATTATAAAGTTTTGAACCTGGAAGTAGCTATATAATTTGTTTTGTGCCTCGGGAGATAATATATCATTAGTGAGCTTATAAAGTTTCACAGCATGTTCCAAAACTGATGGTGCCACCCCAGTAGCAGGCCTAAAAACGTCCATCATGCCAGATGGCGAGCTCTCATCCAACGACTTGTAGTTCTCGAATACAACAGCAAGAATTTGTTCAATTTGCTCCTCAATCTCGCCCAATATTCTATTCTGATAAATCATCAAAACAATACATTAGCCATAAAATTAAAAATAATTACGCAAGATAAGCCATTGGTAAAATACAAAAAATAAAAAATAATTAGTCGAGTCGGACCTCTTGATGACTAAGGGTGCTCTTGCTATGACCTTTCATCACAACCGGCAATAACAGGTCGTAGACCAACGATAGACAATTGGCTGTTGGTGTAGCAACATCCATAATATATGAAAGGTATCTGATAATGAATCCAAAAAACGGAGCATAAAACATCTATTTATGCAAATAGCACCTAAGTTTATACATAAAAGGGCGTTTCGAAGTAAACCTTAGCTTGGTGTAAGCATCAGAAACCCCGTAATAAGATGCAAATTCGACGAGTAACCATTTCCATGGATTCTGTAAATGTAAACTTCTGTGATGAAAGTTTTGTACTTTCATGGCAACCTCCATAACAATGTCATATGCCACTGTTTCAGCAACCGAACCACACTGCCAAACAATAAAAATTCACTTACTTTCAACCCGACTAACTTCAGAGTGAACCAGACCCGTTAGATAAGAATTATGAACTTTTTGAACGCCAAAAAAGAGGTTTCAGATTCAAGAACTTCATTACAGCACTAACCTTGAGGCTACCATCTAAACTTGTCGTATAATTAATATAGAGCTGAATTTTCCCAACGAGCTCGTGCTCCGGTTCTCGGTATATTGGCCACCACCGTAGTTTCTCATTCTGCCACAAATATACATATAAGTTTTCTAAACATGAACGTGCACAGATTGCAATATACAGCCATACTTGTCAAAATAATGAAACTAACAATCTTTAAATACTTTACCGGATCATCAGAAATAGTAGCCACTTGAACCAAAACCCGGCCAAAATGGGTCCCCTTTGAATCGTGCACCTCTAAAATCAAGTCATCTCCAAGGCTATCTGGGAGACTGTATCATTATAGGTCAGTACTTCGATTAAGAGAACAAAATTAATCAATAATTCCCATTTAAAAGGATACAAAATACTTACAATATATGACTTTCACTGGAGCCAGGCTGCATTCGAACGGTATCATCTTCACCCGAACTTTTAAGTCTTAGCAAACATGAATAAGTTTCTGGTGACATGCATACGATCAGTTGACATTAATAAGCAATATAAGAGGGTGAATAGGTGCAACAAAACTGATTATCGAAGGCATATATATTAAAAAAAGGTCGGTGTTTTTTTTGCAATTGTCCCCTTTTAGCCATTTATCATTTGAGCCATTAGAGATGCGTTTTTGCCCCCATCTGGTTCATTACATATAAGATATAACCCATAATCTTATTATTTATATGAAATTTAACATTCAATATTTTCTGCATAAGAATAATAAATTTTTTTGTAAGTGTTACCCTTTTTTTCCAAAGAAAACAAGAACCACAAACCTTGAACAGCTTCATTGGCCGATGAAGTACTACGTAAACTCGAGACACCAGTTTTAAGAAGTCCGGACACTTGTTTTATATACTGGGTGCTTGCTTGCATGTAAGCCAAGCTCTGGCGAGAAAAAGAACCATCAACAGGCTTACGAGGAGAAAAAGGAACTCTTCTAACTGCTTGCCACCCGGAAGAAAGTTTGGATTGTGCCGTGGAGAAGTGGCGTTTAACAGTTTCCAATTTTGGTGGTTTTATTGATGAAAAACTGCATCCGGTAGGTGGGTCCAACGCCATTCTCACTTTACGAACTGCACATATAAACAACCAATATCAACATTATTCCAAATCAGTTTTATTAAGCAAATGAGTGAAAGGAAACTCACATTAGTATACATTTAAGGAACGAGGCAAAACTTACAAAATAACAATAATTAACAAAAGTCGTGATTGTTTTATTTTCGTAATCATACCTTGCACCTTCATCTTCCCCACCATTTTCTTCGGTTTTGGTACACCTCCTTTGCTACCACCTTCTGAAGAGCGTTTCACAAGCAATTCCTCCTCTGATTGTAGCAACACTTGTTGCACACTAGAACAAATATAAACCAAAGCTTATAAGGAAAAAAAAAAGAAAATCAAAGATCGATAAATCATAAAAACATGAAAAGAATGAACTCACTTGAAGGTGCTTCTTAATAACGCACATTCGTTTTCAAGAAACATCGGGGCCTCCATGCAACCCTTGGCCCAAGCATGCAGACAAAGCCGGACACATGCATCATAGGCGATTACAGAATGCCATGGCCCGAGACAACTGAATTAAGTATTTAAGTAGATAAGATAGAACACGTTCTATTAGCTAATACGGTATTTTAACACAAGTTGAAGAAAAGAAAATGTCACAAAGTTTTATAAAGTACCTTGCGTGAAATGTTGGAAGACGAGCATGAAATGATCCTGAAGAAGGGACGCTTTCTGGACGAATGTTCCTATTAGAGTCAGAGAATGCATCAAGTATCAGCATACACCCAACATATAACTAATAAAAGATACTTATGCACGTACCCATTAGACGGTTTGACTGTATCATGTTTATGATCGTCCTTTAGATCTACACTAGGAGTCTTCCTCTCAATAGTCGGTTTAGCTTCAAAATCACAAGAATTGGATCTCAATGATGTATGACTCGGGTTGGAGCGTTGCTGATGCTCTTCTTGCTTAATTGGTCCATCTGAATCCAAAAAGGGAGGTGCACTAGGAGTATCTTCATCGAAGGCCTCATGATCCTGCAACGGTTGACTTGTATTAGTATAATTAGTACATATAAAAATCAAAACGGGTTGACAATGGACTAAAACACAAGTACATGTGTACAATAACTTCAGCTTCTCAATTTAAATGCAGAGAATATAATAAGGATAAGTAGCATTCAAAATAGTACAATTATGAAGAAACAAAAACATTTCTTAAGATAATGCGCAAATTGGTCAGAAATAATGAATATTTTATGAACAAAATAGTATTCCTACACACATTGCTAAATAGATTATATATCTTCATTGCTTAGTATTTATTCATTGTCGACGTAATAATGAGTCAAAGCAATACCCGTATCCCGGGGCATCAAAATGGGTGGGTCAGGGTGTTGGGAGGCAGATATGGGCCGTCGGGCCGAGAGAAACCATGTCTGCAAACATTCTTTTGTCCTTAATTTTGGAACTAATATATGGTTGATGAGGTATATACAATTACCAACACTATGATAGTAGAAAGATTTCTTTCGACCCGTTTCCATTTTAGCTATAATAATATATTAAGTTTACCATTTGCCATGTTAGAAGATAGCATAAAACAACTCGAGCCACTTCAACATATAAAGATACAAAACCAAAAGTTTAGCATATTATATTATCAAAAATCCGTACTTAATGACTATAACATTTACGTATCACCAAGATGAAAAAGTCAAAGTTTGTACCTTTACAGAAATATGCCCATTGACTTGTGACGGCACTTGTGTAGTTGAAAACTCTGTGCTACTACCTCCTGAATCATCCGACTCATCATAAACATCATTCCTAACACGGTTTCTATCAACCACATTTCCCCTCACTCTACCACCCATTGTTTCAATCGAAGAGCTCACATCACTAGAGTACACATGATACTGTGGGCGCATATGCGCAGGATCATAGAACCTGTTATTACCAGGAGGAACTCTATTGTCTTGAGGGGGGGAATCTACAGAGTATCGTCCACCATACACCTCTCCATCTGAATCCGTTGACATATCATTTTCAGAATGTGAATTAATGTCATCGTGTGGTAATATTGGAATAACACCAGATAAATGACCACTTCTGAATTTTGACGTGGGAGGTAGTCCAAATGCTCGGGCCCCATTTCGTGAAGAAATGCGATTGATTTGAGGTCGTTGATCTGGTACAATATAAGGGACATCCTTCTTGGGATTATTCGACCCCTGAATATTGAAACAATTGTTATATTGAAGTAGAAAATATCAGCATAATTTCACAGTTATGAGTAGGGGAATATATAATTTCGAATAAACATTAGTACGTAAGCAAATCAGTCTTTTTAGTCAGATTAACTAATAAAATAAAATAAAATTCGAGTCTAAAAACAGAATGACAAAAACTCGCAGATAGATATTCAGTTAAAACAAAGCATAGTTTCAATAATATAATAAATTAGTTAATCTTGAAAATAAACAAATATGCAGTTAGACGATTATATCAACTGAAAAACATATTAAAAACCCGATATCAGTTATAACAATTTTCAGCATTTGACCCCCAAAAATAAAAAAAACACAGGCAAAAATTCCCATAAACAAATTCAACATTAAAAAAAGCATCCAACAATAATTCCATTAACCTAATAACCTTAACAAATACTGTAAATATTAAATTCAAGAACATGAAAAGTAACATAAATTTAAAAATATGCAAATTAGGAATAGTAATAAACAAACTAACCTCTTTAACCCATTTCAGTGCATTGTTATCTAACCCTTCAGTAAACATTATTACTGTTTCCTTTTAGGTTTCTTCTTCTTTAAGTATCACATCAATTAATCTGCAACAAAAACCAAAATTAGAAAATGGGTGTTTTTCAATATTACATTAAACTAAAAACCCATAAAGAAAACCATAACATTGTAAGTAAAAATGTACCAAAATTAAAAATTACAATATGGGTGTTTTTCAAGAATGTGTAAAATCAAAAACCCATATAGAAAAACACAAAATTACAAAATGGGTATTTTTATAGATTGTGTAAAATCAAAAACCCATATGGAAAAACATTAAAAAAAAAAAAAAAAAAAAAAAAAAAAAAAAAAAAAAAAAAAATTTCAGAAAATGGGTGTTTTTCAAGATTATAACTACAAATGTAGCAAAACACAAAATTACTAAATGGGTATTTTTCAAGATTTAATATAATCAAAAACCCATATGGAAAAACATAAACTTTATTAGTAATAATAATGCAACAAAATTGAAAAATCAGAAAATGGGTGTTTTTCAAGATAATAAGTAAAAATGTAGCAAAACACAAAATTAAAAAATGGGTGTTTTTCAAGATTGTATAAAATTAAAAACCCATATAGAAAAACACAAACTTTATAAATGCAAGTGGGTTAATAAGTAGCTTACTGAGATCAAAGTAATGGGGTTTCAGTGAGTGTTGCTGAAAGTGAAATCTTGAAATGCAGATTGAAAGAGATGGATCTGACGAAGTAATAATAAAGGGGTTGGCCTACGCAGGCACCCCATGAAATCCTTGGCAGGCACCTCAAAGTAGGTGGACCCCATCCGTACGTACGGCGCCCTTTTTTTTTTTTTTTTTTTTTTTTTTTTTTTTAAATAATTGTGTGTGTAGTGTTTTTTATAGTGTATTTAATTTGTGTAGTGTATAGTGTGTATAGTGTATTTAATTTGTGTAGTGTTTTTTTATGTATAGTGTATTTAATTGTGTAGTGTTTTTATATGGTATTTATTTTACGTTATGTTTTTTAATTGTGTGTAACAACAAATGTTAGACATTAAAACATTAAACAAGTATAACAACAAATGTTACTAATATTACAATAAAACATTATACATTAAAACATTAAACAAGTAAAACAACAAATGTTTTCAATATTACAACGAAATCTACTCCACATGAAGATTATTAATGTCATCTATAAGCTCATAGAGTATTCCACTCGGCTGACATGCGTGATCAACTGGATTTCTTGCCAATTCCAGTGATGCCTCCAGCGCCTTTATTTTTGCCTGCAACAAATTGTTTTCAGCCAATAGCATGTTGATCGTTGTATCTTTAGTTTCGCAGTTTGAGCACTGCGTTGAAGAAGAGGCTTCACCAAAGTACTTTTGTTGAAATATTTCCTTCCACATGAAGTATCAACACCCATAGTCTTTAGTCCCTGGCTGTTACATGACGAAACAATTATAAGAAATGTATTCTAAACAAACAAGTTATTGATATATTTACGCAAATAAGCAAACGTTTAATTATTTACAATTGAGAAAGGACATGCATAATACTTCAGACCACAAGTTTTGGGCTTGTGAGATGTTCTTTCAATTATTAATCCACGTTGACAACGACACAAGTAAGGATTTTCTTGTTGCATCTGGCCAAAAGAATTTGTACAATTATTCACAACATAAATTAGTAATATCATTTCTTGCTGATGGCCAAGACCTACGG
>BPTQ01000008.1:363390808-363417308 GCA_019973895.1 Chrysanthemum seticuspe | reverse complement strand
TCGCATCATTGTCCAAGTGAGTTTTCATAGCCCCACTTTCAATTGTTTTGTACTATTTTGGGGGAGATACATGCTTAATTATTTTTCACAAGTACTTTAGATTTTAAGGATAATTTCTATCATGATCACCATTGTTTCAAAACTGAATGTTGTACTATATTAATTGTTCTTGTTTGTTTGGTATAGTTTTACGTCGTATAATGTTCTAAATCAGTTGACTACTGATATATTGATTCATGTACTATTGATTATGTGCTATAGTTCTACGTCGTATAATGTTCTAAATCAGATGACTACTGATAAATTAAGTCATGTGCTATTGATTATGTGTTATTTGTCCTACGTCGAGTTAGGTACTATTGTAAATTCATTTGACATCTTGTGATTTAGCATAAACTATACAAATTTTGGCAGTGGGTTGTGAACACACAGGTTGCAAGTTTTGTATGGGCGAAACTTGGAACTGAGTGGATTTACAATGTCTTTGCTGCATAAACGATTTTGAAAGGCTTTTTATTTCAACTCAAACTCTATGAACTCACTCAACCTTTGTGTTGACACTTTTTAGCATGTTTTATCTCAGGTATCTAAGGCATTCACTTCATGGCATGCATGCGGACATATTATAGAGTCGTGGTGACGACGCGTCACACATGGGATTTATGCACTTTAAAATCATCGTTTGGCTTGTAACAAATTTATTTCCGCACAAGTTGATTTTCATTTGGGACCTACACTTTGTAAACTCTGATTATTTTACTAAATCAAACGATGTATTTTCCAAACGACACTTTAGGTCGTTCGATATAACTGTAACTTTGATGCTATGACAGTCAACCCCCAGGAATTCCATTCCGCTGCAAAACAGGTAATTTGGGAGTGTGACAATAACGGCTATTGCAACAACATATTATGGCCTCTTTTTCATTATCTTGGTCTTCCACAAGAAGACCGTTTAGCCACAACTAAAAGCTTCCAGTCTCAGTTTGCGGCGTACAAGAAAGCAAATAAAATGTGTGCTGATGTTGTAAACGAGCATTATGAAGAAGGTGGTGTTGTTTGGTGCCATGATTACCATCTTATGTTCCTTCCAAAGTTCCTAAAGGATCACAACAGCAGTATGAAAGTCGGTTGGTTCCTTCACACACCCTTTCCGTCTTCTGAAATTCATGGGACATTGCCTTCTCGCTCTGAGCTTCTATGTGCGGTTCTTGCTGCTGAATTGGTTGGGTAAATGACCTATTTTAATTTTTTGAATTATGAGTGTTATATAAAGATTGTATTGCTGGAAATTAATCAGGGAATCAAGGAGAACCGTTAAATGCACTGTGATTGAGTAATGGTCAAAATGGGTCAGTTCTGAAAATCATTCAAAGGGGTTGGGTTGAGTGGGGTAAACAGTTTATGTAGTTTAGTTGTCACTCTTTTAATCATTATGGCATCATTAATAGACCATGGAGACGGATTATAGGCATGTTGTGTGTTTTTAATTTCTTTGTGAGTTTAGATACAGATTGCTTATCTGAAATTTAGGCAAATTTAAGAATTACAAAATACAGCTATGAAAGATTAATAAGCCTTAATTAGTTCAGATATGATAGTTTTGATACTTAAACTAAAATTCTACCTCTTATGGTTTCTGATATTTATGTTTAGATTATTATTCAGTGTCATTGACTGCAACTTTCCTTTTTATATTTTATTTGTTGACAATTACTGGCCCTTCCTTGAGATTCGTGTTTACAGAAACCAGAAGACTTTGCAACCAAAAAGGAGCGCCCCATCTTATGATTCGCTATATTACGAAGTCCGTTAGGCTGCATTGGATACGAGACATCAATTTGACCCATGCACTTTTTATTGGCCGATTGAGTCATAAATGGGTTAAATGAGTACTTTTTTTAGGGATATGCGGGTGTGGCATGAGTTAGACTGCATGATGTCATTATAGGTAGGAAATCGGGTCGGTTTATGTCGGGTCGGGTGATTGGGTTATCGGGTACAAGCATCAAGTATGAAATATCCGTTTGTCGATTATTTTAGTGAATTACTGGATGCATTTTGTTCAATCATATATCAACTGTATGCATTGTAAGTTTCTTAATATAGATTTTATCATGTTTGCAATACTTTCACATCTTTAAGCATGGCATTATACCTGAAAAAGAAGAAGAAGATATGGATACAATTGCAAAAATAGAAAAAGGTACCTCTTTTATCTTATATATTTTACTATATACGATACATATTATATAACGCTAAATAATTTTAATGCTCCGTTAAAGGTATTTTTCTAACATTGTTTAATGTTCCTTTATGTATATAGTTGATGGAGCAAGATATTCTGGAGCAAGTACAGGTCAGATTTTGTTGCAAACTGATTTTGGGTGCAAACTGATTCTGGAGCAAGTTCTGGAGCAAACTGATTTTGTTGCAAAATGAATTTGGAGCAAGTTCTGGAGCAAGATATTCTGAAGAGGTTTTGCTGCAAAACTGATTTTGGTTGTTTTTTTTTTTTTTGGATTTTACTGAACTACTGCAACTGCAAGATGTTTTTTTTTTTTTTGGATTTTACTTAGATCTGCTGTTTTTTGGGATCAGATGTTTTTTTTGCACATGTTACAGTGTACTTATTTTGGTTGTTTTTTTTTTTTTTTTTGGATTTTACTTGTGCTGCACATGTTGAGGTACTGATTCTTGGCAACATGTTGATAATGCTTTTGAGTGTACTGATTATTGGCAACATGTTGAGGTATACTGAGTATGCTTTTGAGTGTACTAATTCAGTGGCCAAGTTTTAAGTTGGTACTTAGATTCAACTCAGTGGCAACATGTTGAGGTATACTGAGTATTTTGAGTGTACTGATTCTTGGCAACAAGTATACCGAGTATTTTGAGTGTATTGAGTAGTTTGTACTTAGATTCTTGGCAACAAGTTTTAAGTGTACTTAGATCTTGCTGATAATGCTTTTGAGTGTACTGATTCTTGGCAACATGTTGAGGTATACTGAGTATTAGATGATGTTAGAATCAACTCAGTGGCCAAGTTTTAATGTACTTAGATCCATTATCATAATGATTCTTGGCAACATGTTGAGGTAAACTGATTTTGTTGCAAACTGATAACTTTAGTCATTCAATCGGTGGATGATATGATTATTTTAACCCGCCAACCCGACTCAACCCGACCTGACTTAACCCGACCAGATAACACCCGAACCCGATAACCCGATTACTTATCGGGTCGGGTTGCGGGTGACTTTTAAAAAAATCATAACCCGACTCAACCCGATCCGACAAACCCGATAACCCCGATAACCCGACCCGATAACACCCTTAATGGTATATAATAAAAGCTGATTCCCAAAAATCAAATATTTGTGATTGATATTTTGGATTGATGAACTCATTACATAAAGTTATATACTTCAATCACTTCTACATGTACGTGCCATAAATCCAAAAATAATAGTGACATCTTGCTGTCTTTTTAAGTTTTTTTTTTTTTTTTTGCGCAACCAATTTTAAGTTTGTGATCAAGATGGTAATCTTTCCAAAACCACAACAAATGTCGTGTATAAAGAAGTACTTGAAGGTTTTTGAACAAGGTTCATGTTATATCATGTATGTATCATTGGTGTAATCACGTTATATTATACTATGGTTCATTATTTTTAATGTTACAAGGTTTGTTAGCAACTCAATTGATCATTGAAATCACACATCATTTTATGTTCGAGTCAATCTATTTTAGATTGGCAACGCGATGGTTGTAAATCGATTGTGACTCAAGCATATTTTAAATTTAACAAATTTACGTTATTAACTTTATTATATCTCATTTATCTATTTCTTTAAAAACTAACCCGGTTTCAACAGGTCTCTAAGCTAGTATGTATATATACAACATAAAATGAAAGTACAAATTCTCTCCATTTAATAGACTAACACATTTCATGAATGCAATATTTACCATTAGAACTTATATAGCTTTTGGTAAAATCCAATTATAAACACGGCAAACAAAGCATCTAAATCAACTGAGATATGTAAAAATATATTAAACTTAAATACATATAGTCAATGCTTTTACTGAATATTCTGTTAAAATATTAAACATGGTTTAAATCGGATAACCGTAGGTATTTGAACATAAAAACTGAAACTGAACCGTGATAAGAGGGATTTTTCGGTTTCAGTGTCGGATTGAGGAATTAGCTCGGTTTGTTGGTTTCAAAGAGTTTGAATATCCCTGTCCATAAAGTTGGACCTATATAAGGGTGTATTTGTTTTGACTTATGACTTATTTAGTTTTGATATTATATTTCATAAACTCACTTTTTGTGACTTATGTTAGAACTTTTCGGCTTATATAAGTTTATTATATCATAATAAACTTATATAAGCATAATAAACTTATATAAGCCAAAAAATCTTAAAATAACTAAAAAAATGAACTTATGAAACGTAACCCTAGAAACCAAATAAGCAATAAGCTAGCTATATAAGCCGAAACAAACGCCCTCTAAAAGAACAAAATTTAGGTTGTGTTTGGAGCGAAGTTTTTTTTAATTTTTTGAAGCGAAGAGTGGTGAGCAATGCGTTTATTGATCTTTAGTGTTCGTTTGGCAAAAGAGCGACGAACTTTATTATTATTTTTTTTAAAAAAAACTCATTTTTCCAATACTTATTTAACAAACAGTGAGCTATGAGCGGTAAGATGCAGCTATTGATTACACTTAGAGCTGTGCACGATCCAAAAAATGGAGCGGACCGGACTGGACCGATACCCGATTTCGGCAAATTAGACTGAGAGTCGGTCCGGTCCAACAAGGCCAAATTAGCCCAAATTCGTCGGTTTTTATCCAGACTGAACCGGACCAGACCGAATGTGGTCGTTCCGGTCCGGTCCGTTCAGATCCTATGCTAACCCCTGATTACACTTGAACACACCCTTACTTAAAAAAACTTTATACTAATAAATTAATCAAACACCCAACAAAAGAAAGATAAAAACAACACCATCAAAATCAATAAATCAATCACCAAACACAAACAAACACAGTACTAGTCCCACTTCCCAAACAGATCCATCCGAAAACAAAAATGGTGACAGAGGCAGAGCAAGAATTAGCAGTTGAAGGCTTCAAATCCTTCTGGACCGACAGGTTTCGAATCGTCAAAAGCTACACTCCTTTCCTCCGTCGCGACTCTCCTCTCCCCCCGTGGTCTGACGCCGATGTGCAGGACTTCATCGCTTCTGATCCCCTTCACGGCCCCGTTGTATGTCCTCTTTCATTTTCATTCATATTTATCGTTATTGCTTTATGCTGATTGGGTATAAGTGGGGTGTTTGTTTAAGCTTATATGTTGGCTTCTGACCTTATTTGTTTTCGCCTTATATTTCATAAGCCCCATTTTTCCGCCTTGTTTCGAGACTTGTGGGCTTATATAAGTTGCTTATGGGGGTGTTTGTTTATGCTTATATGTTGGCTTATCAGCTTATTTCATTTCGGCTTATATTTCATAAGCCCCGATTTTCCGGCTTATTTCGAGACTTGTGGTCTTATATAAGTTTATTATGACATAATAACCTTTTATATTAAAGTCTCCAAATAAGCCCGAAAATTATAAGGCTTATAAAATATAAGCCCAAATCAGATAAGCTCATAAGCCCACATATAAGCTTAAACAAACACCCCCTATATAAGTTTATTATGATATGATACACTTATATAAGCCCATAAGTATCGAAATAAGCCGGAAAATTGAGGCTTATGAAATAAATGCCGAAATCAAATAAGCTCACATATAAGCCGAAACAAACATCCTCTTACTGTTTGTGTAAAGGACTCGAGTTTTTCTCGAACATATAAGGGCTCGGCTTGAGTTATTATCGAGTTTTTTCTGATACTAGTTTTTATGTTGATTTGTAAGAGGTTAGGGTTTTTAATTAGGGATAGGTCCTAAAATGATTGTAATAGCCCCTACTGTTAATAGATGGAATAAAAAGTGGGCTATGTAGGGTAAAAGGTGGCTAGGGGGTACGCATAACAAATCCTTTTAATTATAAGGTTATACATTGATAATTGATTGATGTTGTTGCATGCTCGATTTATGCGCTTTCTTCGATTGAGTAGGTGTAATATAGGTTTCTCATGTAGAACAGTAGAAGAACTAGGAGGTGGAAGATTGGATCGTTAGTATTGATATTGTTTGGTACAAAGTCAAGTAACGACTCGAGTCCCGAGTCAAAAAGTAGGATTTCAAGTCACGATTCGACAACTATATATGAGATTTAAGCTTGTGCAAAATATATCATCGTCCATATTATAGGTTCACACAGTCGGTAAAAGAGAGAAATGATGTGCCTATATCATGTGTTCAGTAGTGTATTTTTCATTTTGTTCATGGTGAAATGTAAGTCTACTTTAGCCAAAGGAGTTATTATGGTCCTTGAAGGGGCCAAAGTGATGAGAAACTGTATGGGTAGTCTTTAGAATTTCAACATTATGCCTTTTAGATGGAATCATGCCTTTTAGATGGAATCGGGGCATAGCAGGTGTGACATTTGGGGTTCTAGCTTGATCTCCAACTGTCATATTCTATACTCATGAACATTGTCTTAGGGATTTGCAGAGAACAAGAACACTATGTTACTTAACATAGTGACTTGTTCTCATAAATGCCCAAAAAGCTGTTCATTGGTATCAAATATGATAGCCGAGTTCAACCTTAAATTCAAATGCTTCGTCTGTTTTTTGAGATTTCAACTCCAAGCCGTGATGTTTTCTCTAAAGCCTACCTTGAATGACTTCACATCGGTTCGGGGCACTAGAACTACTCATTTGACCGAAGAAGTTATAAGTACTAATTATGCGATGGCTAAAGTACAACTAGCTTTAACCATGAACAAACTCATGATTTCCACTCCCATGAACTATATAAATCAATTACCAATAAAGAACTTAGGGGCTGTTTGATAAAACTGTATTATTTAGCGCTGAGCGAATCAAATGTGCTGAATAAATCAAAGATGCTGAGTGAAAATGATTCTGAATGAAAATAACTGTTTGATAAATATTTGAGTGCGATTTTTTAATATAAAAAAATGACCATTTTAACCTTTTATATAATTACAAACTAATCAAAATATATTGATTTATAAATAATGTTCATTTATAAAACTCATAGTATACAAAATTGATATGAACAAAAGTTGTTAATATTATACATATATTTTAACAACCTTCATAAGATTTTACTACCGAATATTATATAAGTAATAACAAAGGGTGCGTTTGGTATCTCATTATGGGAATGAGACTATGACTATGAAATTGATTAAAGGTGTTTGTTTAAGATGAGGGGGCCACCATTATGGTAATGAATGATAGATATAATTCATACTTCATATACATCAAGTGAGCTAGGTATGGATCTTTCATAGATGAGAGATCCACCACTACTATCAAACTCATACTCATTGTTATTTATGACAACATACCAAACGCACCACAAATACATAACCCAATCAAAAATTATTTTAATATTTAAAGGATAAATAAAAGTGTGGTCACACCATATGGTTCTTTTAAGTTAGCGTCAGTGGAGATCCACGTGGAGAAGATGTGAGATTCTAAAGGTATTTTGGTAAATATGTTGTCCACTGAATCGGTTAGCGTACTCTATCATGGAAAATCGCTCAGTGCAATATTTGTCACTCAGTGGCAAGTATTATAATTACCAAACATGCTGAGCGATTAAATTTTTAAGAATCAGTGCTGAGTTATGTCATTAAGTAGCAATCAAACATACCCTTAGTCATGATGCAAAGACTGATTCATTAGCAGTAAAAACTTATTTTAAGGGGCAAAGATCGTTGCTTCCCGCACAGGCTTTACTATCTCTGCTAGACCTCATAGTATGGATACAAATGGACGAAGTTCATTTGACTGTGTATTCGTCTGTTAGTTTTTTCTACTCTATATATGTGCATAGCATCTTAACCAGTAATTCCTGGTGTGTTGTATCTGTGGGTTTACATGCCTACCTATGCTGATTACTTCTTTAGATGGAGTTGAGGCTAATAACACAACTTGAATGGGACATGTAGAATTGTAGTGCGAGAAAATGATTTTAACACAAAGTCATTAGGGATCCAGTGCATTGTTCGAGTTATATTAAGTAAATAGTTTCTTCCTGTTTCTTGCTGTCACTTGCTATGTCCCGATGTCTAGAGATGCTTTAGAAAATTTGTTTTAACTTCTCTCTGGTGTACCTAAGCAACAGATTTAGCATACCATTGATATAAAGTACTGATGGATATACGACACAACTTGGGTAATATGTAGGGACGGCCGGATGTGTTAATCTAGATTTAAAGCTTTTCAAGGCAATAAATGTTGCAATTAATATGGAACATTCCAAATTGATAATGGGTGCGATTGTCACTTATTCAGATAAAGAGGATATTGTCCTTTTTAAAATAATCAGTAGTCGACAGTTCTGACTTAATACTTGGTATTCATGGTACTGGTCTAGTGCTCAAAGTGCCAGATTTAGCCACTAGCCAGACACAGTGTGCCCTTAATGGATGTTTCATAAACTTATAATGTTGAGTTAGAGGCATGTTATGCACTAAAACATATGATCTTTTGATATGTAATTATGTGTACGCTTCTTCATTCATTGTGTTCCAGCCGACTATTTTGAAACTTAAAATAGTTACGAATGTTCTCCTAATTTATGAACTAAAAAAGTACAAGGTCATCGATGATAGCACTAGATCACCAGAGCTGGTCAAAGAGTATAATCGAAGTCTTGATGATTATTGTACTTCTTTGTGACTGCTAGTATCATATTCTAAGAAACTGTGTTTTTCTATCTATAGCTGAAGACGACCCGTGACGCTGCAAAGATCATGGCTGCTGGGGGCATAATTGGAGCCGTGTCAACTGCCGCTTTCGCTTGGAAATATTCGAAAAGTCCCCATGGTAATATTTTCATCTATTTGCAATTCTTTTGGTGATTACGGTCTTTTCGAACTCATCTGGTAATGGATAATGAATCTTTCTGCGAATTTGATTTCAATAATGTGCTTGTTATGGACCCTTTTATCTGGTTTTTGTTCGAAAAAGTCTTGCTTTTTTGCAAAAATGCAAAATATGAAATTGGCTGTACTTTCTAAGAACACTTGATTCTTATGCACAGCTGTTCTTTTTCATTTTCCATATGTGAAAGTGTGTAAAGAAAGCCAAGGTGTAATTGGAATACTTGATCACTCATTACATACTCGAATCGTGTTTAGTTTCAAAATATGAGCTTGGGACTCCTAAAAGTTACGTTAGATTACTTATATATGGACCCGGGTATTCAAGCTCAATAAATCTATCATTCGTGGCTATTTGTTAGAGCTGGCATAATGGGTGGGTCAAGTAGCTGGTAAAAATTGGTCGGACCAGGTTGACCTGAACCACCTTTTAGTCCGAATTTTGATAATGCTTCTCTCAGTAGTTGCCTAATTGGCGTGTCAATTATGATTATAAAGTCGTATTATTCCAGTAATATTATAATTTTCTTGAATACAAGATTTAGGAGGTTTTATGCTCAAGTATACGAATAGATGGTTAAGTTACTCTTGTGTCATTTGCAGGCGCTGCACTTTCGTTGGGAGCAGGAGCACTGTTTGGGATGAGTTTTGGTCAAGAAATTGCGAATCATTCACTTCAGCTATACAAGTTAGACACCATGGCTGCTCAGGTCAAGTTCTTGGAATGGTGGCAGAGAAAGTCTGCATGAAGCTCTTAAAAAAACTCTCTTTTTCTTCAGAAACTTAAAGCAGGGACTCGGTTTTAGTCTCTGAAATAAAGTAGTCTGTTTGCTTGTTTTGAAAATTTTTATGGTTGGTTTTTGAAACATAAAAAATGACAGTAAAATGCAATGCCAATTTCGTGGTTCTCATAATTAAGTCGGTCTGTGTTGCAAAAGATCCATGACATTTCTGGTGTGATTATATGCTTGATTAGCGAAATGGAAAAAATGGTTAAAAAAAGTTGAAAGTTGTTGGTTGAATATGTTTTTGTCAAAAATTAAAGTGTTCCTAATAACATATTACAATGGAATAGGGCTAATCACGGTCTGAAAACCGGACCATACCGACCAAGACCGAAAACCGATTTGGTCCAAAAGCATAATAATTGGTTTAGCGAAAGACCGAACCGGACCGAGAACCGAAAATGAGAAAAAGGGTGGACCGAGAACCAACGGCAGTCCGTTTCGGTCCTGTCCACGGTCTATAATGCTTAGCGCTAGTCTAATGTTTGGGGTTGATTGAGTTTGTGTGATAATGTATGAGAGAATAATCATGAATGTGTCACATTCTGTATCAACCACATCATGACATCAATGAATGAATGAATGCACTTTTAGGATCGTTATCAACTTCTTTTTCTATACACAATGATGCAAGCATGATAGATACGGTTCCTGACTCCAAACCCAAAACACTTTAAATGAGGAAGAATCATAATACATAATGCCTCGACGCCGTAAGTTTACTCTAGTAGGAATGTAGTCCAATGCAACTACATTGCTTTTACTCTACTTGTGTACTCGCCACCAGTAAACTATGCAGGGACGGAGCCAGGAACAAATTTGACTGGGTGCACAAATTTTTTTTGAACCATAATATAATAGAGTTCAAAAGTCGAATAAAACGAAAATTTCATAAAAACGATAAATAAATGAGCATAGACCTTCTAATTAGTGATTCTACGATCTCCCATAGCAAAAAAAACGCTTACGTACACCCTCATTTTTAACATTAATAAGTTCTTCTTTCTCTATGGCACAAGTTAAAGCGCCGTTAAAATAATCATAGTTTTAATGAGCTTCATTTTAGAAAAACATCTTTCAACCGTAGCAGTAGCAACAAGCAAGACTAAAGCCAACTTCAACAACCGATAAACCAAAGGATACGATGTATGCTTTTTCTTATCCACCATCTTCTCAGCAAGTTTGGCAATACTATCCAAGTTAGCGAAATCTTTATCGTTACGCATGATCTCATAATAGACTCCAAGTTCTGTAGGAAGACTTAACCGTTCCATATAAGTAAAATCACGCGGGTACATCTCACTAAGTTTCACTAACTTTGATATACTAAATTCTGAAAATGAATCATGCGGGCTCAACTCCGCCATATAATCAAGTAAATCGGTGCTTCCCTCACTAAAACGATCTCCAAACTCTTGAATTTGCATATCCATAACAGTGTTGAATATATCAACCTCGAAATGATGTTGATTTGTATTTCTATCCTTTCGGCCTCTTGAATGAAAGTCAACCATATTTACCATCTCAATATCATGTTTACCACAAAATGAAGTTACATTCTTCAAAAGTGAAGGAAACCCATTGCCCTATACTCTTGCAATGCTCTTTTGGTTCCTTTTACCAATGAAACGGCATCTAAGATCGTTTGATCGCTCTTCTGAAGATGTCGTGACAATGTATTAGTAAGCCCCAGTATGTGCAACAACAAGTACAATAAAAACACAAAACCAAGTGTTTTGAAGTACTTTATAAGACCAGAAGATGTTCCACTATTAGAGATAGTATCATCCTCTTCCTCAACATAGTGAAGAACCTTAAGAACCCCCGGAAACATTTGTATCAATCTAGTGATAGTTCTATGACGAGAACCCCATCTTGTATCTCCAGCTCGTGCAATGGTAACTTCTTGGTTTTTCCCTCTCCCTGTTTCAATTTCACTTTCTCTATTTCTTTTACTATTCTTTCTTTGTGACTTTCTCACAACATATCTTTTCGTTTACAAGAGTCACAAACAACATTTGTCACCGTGGATAGAACATAAAAGAAGTCTCTAACACTCGTGTGGTTTTTTGCAACAGGCACAACTACTAACTGGAGTTGATGAGCAAAACAATGTACATAATATGCTGAATCATTTTCTTTTCGGATTAGAGCTTTTAAACCATTAAACTCACCACGCATATTGCTTTTACAAAATTCTATATATTTTTTATTTGTAATTAAACCAACTAAATAATACTAGAAACACATTTTGATGCACCGGGTGCATTTAAGATACATTTTTAAAAAATCGATAATTTTTTCAAAAATTAACACTATATCGAAAAATTCCATGGGGTGCACGTGCACCCGCGGGCACCCCCCTAGCTCCGTCCCTGAAACTATGTATCATTTTTTTATTTTTTTTTGGTTATACAATTCACAAGGTATGGTACCACGCTAAGAAACTTCAATTCTACTAAAGTCTGATACCAAACTTTGGTTTCTTAAAGGAAAAATATTTTCCGACTTATATATAACAAAACAAAAAGGGTTGATACTCACACCATTTTTTCTTATACTTTCACCACAATGTTACACACTTAATGTACATGTTACAAGGTGAGATATGCATGATTGTGGTGTAAAAATAAAATAGAGTGGTGTAAGTATCAATACCCCAAAACAAACCATCACTATATAACATGATGATAAACATAGACGGAACTTGAATATTTTTTTTGGGAGGCCGAATTTATTTTGGGAGAGTCGAATCGAATATTTGTTTGTAACTTCAACTAAATTACCCTTAAAACCTATAATATTTACACTAGGTGCCGCAAATTTTGGGGTGGTCGGGGCCCTCCCTTGCCCCTACATAGTTCCGTCCATGGTGATAAAGTATCACATGTGATGCCTTTAGAGCAAAGGGTATGTTAACGTTTGAAGGGGCGTTAAGCCTTAACGTGGCAGCGTTAAGCACACCGTTCGCTGCATTAAGGCAACATTAACGAAAAAAAAAAAAAAAATCACTTTCACCCTTTGGGTTAAATGGCTACTTTGTTTTAAAAAAAAAATAAAAAAAAAATAAATAAATAAAATAAATAAATTTCCCACCACTATAAATACCTAATTAACGCACCATTTTTTTCACACTTCCACAACTCAATCTAACCTATCTTATACTTCCATTTTCTAAAAAAAAATGTCGGGAGGCAACAACAACGATAATTTTTTCATGAATCTTCTCGGTGGGTGAAATACCTCAAACCCGGGTTCATCTTCAAACTCGAACACGGGGTTCATCATCACCCAACTTCTCCTAACCCACTCGGCTTGTCGAGCCAAGAACTTTACCTACAACATCAACGATTTCTATTTTGGGAACAAAGCCAACAAAATACACGAATCACCAATTTCCAAAATCTACAATTCTCACAACATTCACAAACCGAAACACATGAGGTTCACGAAACACCCACGTCTCCTCCAAAGCCTAAAAGTCGTGGTAAATGAGAGGCCAAAAAATCCAAAGACCCCCGAACCAATCGATGAGGATGAAGAAATTCCCAACTTCGTCCCTACACGTTGGCAACCAAAAAATGAAGAATTACTTGCCAATTGTTATGTAGCCGCTACGGAGGATCTGCTTCTCGCGCATGCACAAGATCTCGATACGTTTTGGCAGTGGGTAAAAAATGAGTTAAATAGACTCAATTTTCAACCACGCAACAAGGATATGATACAAAGCAGGTGGAAAACATTGAACCGTGATTGCACAAAGTTCAATGCGTATTACAAACGTTCGCAACGGAACAGAAAAGTGGGGAAAGTGAGATGGATGTCCTCAAACGGGCGAAACAAATGTTTCATGTCGAGCACAAAACTGCGTCGTTTGCCAACGAGGAGGCTTGGGAGGTTTTGCGTGGTCATAAGAAATGGGACGCGCCGGATCCGGTTGATTTAACCGGCGATGTCCCAAGCCAAACAAACGAGGCTTTGTTTGGTCATGATGAACAACCACGTCCCATGGGCAAAAAGAGTGCTTCGAAGAAATCCAGATCCGAGAGCATGACAAGTACTGGGGGCGCGAGCACCGGAGGAACGAGCTCGTTAAGCCAATTCACCGATACTATGACAACCGAGTATCGTATCAAACGAGAAACCGCCAAGCGGCATATCGGGCGGCCCAAGTAAAAGATGAAACGATAACAAGGTTGGAAGAGATGAAATTTTTGATGATTGACACTGACGGCAAAGATCCAAACGTTGTGGCTTGGATCAATGAAAAAAAGGACCGAATAATCAAAAAATATAACTTGCAACCTCATCATTAGATTTAATTGTATTTTCGCCGTTTACTTTGTGCCTTTTTTTTTTTATTTTTTATTTTTTTTTTTTTAATTTCGTATTGTAATATATTTAAGAATTAATGACATGTTTTTTAATAAATGAAATGTTAGTTTTAGTTTCGGAGTTGAATTTGAAAATATTTCAGTTAAAGTGAATTAAGGTTGAGTTATAATAAGGGGTGTTGTTGAGTTAAAGTGAAAAGTTAAAACTTATGTGGCGCTGACTTGGCAGTGTATTAAGCCTTAACTTGTGTTAAGGTATCCTTTGCTCTTACAACAGGTATAAGGTTTTAAGTTCAAATCTCATCAAGTAGTAGGGGTGAGCATGGTTCGGGTTGGTTTGGTTTTTGGCTAATAGCTGAAAAGTTAAATATTTCTCGTTAGATAACATACATTTAAGTAAAAATGTTTTAAATTTCATCATTTGTACATATCTTATGATCATTTTGCCCCACTTGTTAATAGGACTGTTGATAAATAAGAGAGGTAAATTTGTCACATAATACAATACAACATACGAAATTCAAAAGTAAAAAATATATTTATCCCAGTTAGATATATTTTATAAACACTAATATGTTCTTTCGATTTATATATAGATGCAAGCCAAACGAAGAACAAACTACGCCGCTAAATCTTTTTGAATTGCAAAACTAATGTCATGTATATGTAGGGATGAGCACGGTACCGGTCCCGTACCGATCCCGTACCGAATTAGTGGTACCGATTTTTTCCCGAGCATAAATTAGTGGTACCGGTACCGTACCGAATGGGATTCGGATACCGGTACCGGGAAATCGGGGTTTCCCCACTTTTTTCCGGGAATTTCCCGATTTGGTACCGGTCCCGTACCGAATTAGTGGTCCCGATTTTTTTTTCACCTTATTTCGTAGTCCCGGTACCGTATCGTATTTCAAAAATCGGTACCGTTTCGGTACGATACCGGTACGGTTCCGTTTCGGTTCTGGGATTCGGTTTGAAATGCTCATCCCTGTGTATATGTATGGAAAAAGATAAAAATAAGACTAAAATACACCGTTGGTCCCTAAACTTGGCAGGGTGCATCGCGATCGACCGAAACTGGACATATTCATCGCCATAGGTCCAAAACATGGTCATTAAATGCCAGATTAGTCCCTTGACCAAGTCAAAGTCTGATTTTTTTTTGTAGTCGAGGGTATTTTGGTCCATACACATTTATACTTTTATAACACATTTATGTATTACCCCTTCATCTTTCATCCTCTTCATCATCTACCCAAATCATTCATCTCCCCAACATTCATCATTGTTTGTTTCTACTTGAATCTGTTTTGAGTAGTTACCCAATTGATCTGCCAAGCTTATCTTGTCATTGCTGGTATGATGTATTTAGGCCTAAAATTTGTGTGTGAAAAATGTACAGTCCATACCACTCCACTCAGTATCGGTCCATGCATCTAGCAGGGCCCTGAAGGTGTTAAAGTGTATAAGTGATCATTCCTCTAAGGACTTTTGTTTAATGGATATGAGACCCTTAAGCTCGATTCATGCCGGGTGTTAACGGTCTTACGTTAACGGACTAGAACGGCCTAGAATCTGTAAGGCCAAATGTGAAAAAGTGTTTTTTAAAGATGTAGATAGTACCCTGTCTAGTTGAGTCTAAGTACCTTGTTTCGGCATAGCCTCTATTCCCATGCAACTATGCAAGCGCTAACAAGTCAACAACTTCCAACTCTCAGAGATCTACTTAGCATCTTTATGAGCAAAAGAACCCATGCTAGAAATAACCTGTTGGCATAGTAAAGAATGGGTATAAACTGTTTTAACCAGTGAGAATACTCGATAAACACTAGCACAACTAATGTTAGAATGATTTAACACATAGTGACGGAATTCTAAGGAAAAACTTACTGACAAGATAAATGACCACTTAAGGATATAAAATGCAACTCACGTCATCTTAAAAATGCTAAATGTGAACGTTAAGTGGTAATTGTTTGATGGAAACGTATGGTAAAACCCGAATAAGCAAGTATTAAAAATATCAAAGACTACCATTCATAGTCGAAGAAGGCCTTTACGCCAGACAAAGAACACCAGCAAAACAGAAAACCTGATTAAACAGGGGTCAACATCCCTTTCGGGTCAACCGTCCAACAGCTGCAAGAACAACAAATCTCAAGCAACTGTTAGAACTCCAAAGAAATGTGTGGGACTGAATTTGCATGAACAGATTTTCCCTGACAGTGCTTGAAACAGATTGTTGAGCTAATCGTGTTCCCAACACCACTCGGAATTGAAGAAAATTGCCACCAGTCTAAGATTTTAAAACGGAGTCAACAAGCGACAAGTAAAGAAAACATGTACACCGGTCTTTGGATATCACCACAAAGCGGCCATATAACTGAATCATAATCTACCCCAAGATCACACAGATTGTGCCTTGTGGGAAACCTATACCGAGCAAGCAGCCACACGAAGACGCTTATTTTACTTGGAGGCTTGGATTGATAGACAACCATTTGAATTTTGACAAGCAGGGAGAAACAAAAAGAAGACACTCATCCATCAGTGTCGCCATTTGAAACCAAAGCAACAGTTTAAATCAGAGAAGACAACAAAGCCAACTCATTAAGGGCCCTTCCTCCCGGATCACAAGACCAGCCCCAAGCATCGCTCCAACCCTCTGGAACCTCTACCCAACGATACAATCCTTACAGAATCTTAAGGCAAATAGATGATGAAACATAGCTTTAAGCGGTCTATAAGTTTGAGACACCCATAAATTGTTCCAAAAACACGTGTTATCAACCTTACAACAAAAAGACGAAGAAGAGGCTAACCCAATTTCATCTGCCTCTATACCAAATTTACAAATGTCCCTCCATGGAAATTAAGGCCTGTATGCAAAACAATAGCTCTCAATCCCCCATCATATCCAGAAACCACCACAACTTGCATAATAAGGCCACAATTTTTGCGTTAAAACAATCTATCCTGAGACTACCCCTTTACAGGGACACATAGAGTCCTTCCAACCAACCCACGTTATTTTCTTTGACTGACCTAGGTTGTCCCAAAAAAACTGCACCGAAGCAATTCCAGTGAGTCTAAAACCCATCTGAGAGCTTTCTTCAAACACTTTTGTAACCAACGTTAATGGTTTCAAATGTTGGGGAGATAAATAATGAATGTTGGGGAGATGAATGATTTGGGTAGATGATGAAGAGGATGAAAGATGAAGGGGTAAAACATAAATGTGTTATAAAAGTATAAATGTGTATGGACTAAAATATCCTCGACTACAAAACAAAAATCAGACTTTGACTTGGTCAAAGGACTAATCTGACAT
The DNA here is from genome assembly GCA_019973895.1 of Chrysanthemum seticuspe. Taxonomy (NCBI): domain Eukaryota; kingdom Viridiplantae; phylum Streptophyta; class Magnoliopsida; order Asterales; family Asteraceae; genus Chrysanthemum; species Chrysanthemum seticuspe. Next base: position 363,399,806 of record BPTQ01000008.1, on the reverse strand, counting down.
TTAATGGCCATGTTTTGGACCTATGGCGATGAATATGGCCAGTTTCGGTCGATCGCGATGCACCCTGCAAGTTTAGAGACCAACGGTGTATTTTAGTCTAAAAATAACTACACAACCAAAAAAAATTATAACCGAAATACATTTTAATTTTTTCCCTTTTAATAAACAACATGCAACTATAGTGAGGTAACATTCGAGGGTGGTTCGGTCCATGAATCCATGTGATGTTTTTTTTACTTTTATTTAATTAAAAAAAGCGGCATAAAAATGTGTCAGGTGACTGAGTCAATGCATTTACACTATTTTAACGTTTTACTCTTTTTAATTTTTTATTAATTGTTAAAAATAATAAATAATACAGTAATATATAAATAGCTTAAAGTACGGCCCCACACGCGTTGCCACGTAGGACCACATTCTCCACGTCCTACTTCAACTCGCTACTTTTACTGTTTTTCCTTGCTCCCGAAGCTACATATTAGTACTACTTAAAATATTAAAATTTTTATTTTTATTTGTTTATTATATCAAGAGAAATAATTAATAAACCTTTGGAAAACACTCATGTGATGATAAAAAGGTAACGGTGCGTTTATTAGAAAAAAAAAAATCTTTTTAAAAAATTTATCTTTTAGTTTTGTAAAAATTAGAAAGAAAAAAATATATTATTTTCATAAAATATTTAAAAATATAAAAAATGCGTTTAGTTGATATTTGTATTTTCTATTTTGAGAAAAAGAGGAAGGGTTTTGGGTTATAAAAGTATCTCCGATGTATACACTATATTTTTGCACTATTATAATGCTAAAAGGAATATCTAAGGAATATGCTTGCACTATATTTTTTTTTACTCTAATGTATTGCACTAAACTTTACACTAAATTATTTGATTAGTTCATTTTACTTGTAATTTAAAGCAAGATTATCAAGATCGCGACATAAAACATCCAACCAATATGATCTTTGTATCAAATAATGTCACAAGGGAAATAAATGGGATATATGTGAAAAAATCTTGGTGAAAAATTCCATATAAAGCTTATTCTGAACATATTAACGGAAAATATATGATAGGATTTTATAAAACTAATATTTCTGAACATATTAACGACAAATATATTATAGGATTTTATAAAACTAATATTTCGTTTTGAATGTTAAATATACGTAGCAGTTTTGTTATTTTGCACTATTCAGTGAATTAAATTATAAATATAAATAATTTATAAGGTCAAAAGTGAAAGATTTTTAGTCTTGCATTATATTTAGTGCGTAACTATTCATTGCACTAAGATAGTGCAGGGTTTAGTGCTTACATTAGAGAGGTTTTGTACATTTTGCACTATTTTAGTATAAAAAGTACATTTAGTGTGTACATTGGAGATGCCCTAAAGGAAAACAAGAAAAATAACTAAAAGTTATTTTGTAATTTTCATTTTTAAGTTATGAAATACGGGATTTTGTATTTTGCAAAACATTTTGTTGTCAAACGCTTATTAGAAAGCGATATTTGTTTTTCTTATTTTCCACAATACAATTTATGAAAAACAAGGGTGTTTTCCTCTAACTAAACGCAACCTGACTATTTGTATTTGTTTTATAGTCATTAGTTTTTTTTTTTTTTTTTTTTTTTTTTTTTTTTTTTACATTGTAAATGTTCTACGATGCAGTGCAAGTTTGATGTTGGAAATATCATACGTCGATAAATCAGTTAGAAACAGAAAAACCAAAAACTAAAAAACCGAACTTAGAAAAACTGAAACCGAACTATTTTTAGAAAGCTAAAACCAAAAAAAGATTCAGTTTTAATCTAAAATCGAGCTAAACCGAATTATGCTCACCCCTAAACTGTATCAGTTTTCATGAATGTAACTCACCTAGAAGGTTTATATGTTACGTATACTTAATTTCAGTATTTCACACACTTTAGTTAATGACTTACCAAGAAGTTAAGCAAAACAATGTAATTAATTAGTGATAACAGTTGCATATTTAATTGACCAATTGTATTAATTGTGTTTAATAGTAGTACCACAAGAAACAGGATGAGTATAGATTGAAAAATGCTAAAAGAATTTCATAGAAACTTAAATATGTGTCCATTAGCGTTCATTTATGTTTATTTATTTATTTATATTTGTCTATCATATATTTTTATCATATACTTTTAAGATTGGTTTACTTCAAAAAACAACATTTATAAAACACAATTTTATTTATATTTTTTGTAATTTTTATGTTTATTTTTGTACATCAATTTATGTCTGTTCGCTATGTTCGTTTAGTGTCTTAATGAACGAACATAAACATATATGAATAACTTTGTTCTCTTAATAACGAACATGAATAAGAAATTTCGTTCGTTTAAGCGATTATCTTTGTTATTTGTCCGGTTAAAACTAAACGAATGAAAATAAACAACTGTGCGTCTGTGTTCTTCTAATTCATTTACAACCCTCCCCTACAAAGATGTAGAAAATATCTATATTCAAAAATAACACACATATATGTGCTGTTTTATGCTAGTAATTAAAGTTTTGTTTATCACATAAACTTATAAAAGCATTAAATTCATATGCTCTTAAAAAAAACTATTTATGAAAAGCTTTTAAATATTGACTTACAGTTTTTTGTTTTTTTTTTGTTTTTTTTTTTTTTTTTTTTTTTTGGTATAATGTCATTGTATCTATAAGCTTCATGTCTTGTTTCTTATTCGAACCTTTCGGAAAATAAACTTTAGTTCCGACTTCAGATTTTAGAAACTTCTGCATGTATAAGCTCAAGCAAAACAACTCTAGTTACTTTCCTCAAAGATATAACATTAACTGACATGACTAACTGGCAGAGACGAAACCATGACACAATTTGACCATGTGCATTTACGAAAAATTACACAAAATGCGGAACATAATTTTTTGGGACAAGGTGCATTTACAAAAAATCGAGGGTTTGTACAAAAATTAACACAAAATTCCATGGGTGTCCAGAGACCCCGGGACTCACCCTGATTCCGCCCCTGCTAACTAGTATGCTTAATAATATACCTGATCTATGTGACATAATACTGTTAGTGACAACAAAACTCGCCTTTTCAAAAACATATAAACCATTACCATTTCCCTAATCAAATTTAAAGAAAAAGTTTTAATGATAAGAAAAAAAAAAAATTCCAATTTCACAAAAAAAAAAAAAAAAAAAAAAAAAAAAAAAAAAAAAAAAAGATTTTTACCTATTTATAGTGAAAAACATTTATTTTACAATTTTACATTAAAACACTTTTTTTTTTCCTATTTATAAAACCTTAATCCCTAAATAAAGAGTGAGAGACAAAACAGCCCACAAAACCAAACCTGTCAACATCATTCTTCTTCACACCATCAACCTTGTTTCCTTCTAGAGAGAGAAACAAAAATTCAATTAATTTCCTTTCTTTTTCACACTTTATTAGGGTCCTCCTATGCAGGCACCCCATGGTAGGGGGTGGCTACATTTTTGGGTGCCTCGATTTCCGTGCCAATCATTAGTATTCAATCATTGGTTTCTCGATTTCCGTGCCAAGTTTTTTTACAACTTATCTTTTTACCACTTATACCACTTCTTTTTACAAGTTTTTTTTACATGTTTTTATTTGTTTTACAAGTTTTTATAACTTTTTTACAAGTTTTTTTTTTTGGTTTTACAATTTTACAAGTTTTTTATAACTTTTATAACAAGTTTTTTATAACTTTTTATACAAGTTTTTTTTATGCTATAAATTCAGTTTTAAAACTTATAAAAAAACCGTAGTCGGAAAATTTTTGAGGCTCAGTTCGAAGGTTGCAAAAGTGAGATTTTATCCCACTTTGCCGTCCATTCGGTTTTCATCATCGCCTCGGAAAATTTTTAGGCTCAAAAATCATCATCGCCTCGGAAAATTTTTAGGCTCAAACCCGAAGGTTGCAAAGTGAGATTTGATCTCACTTTACCGTCCATTCGGTTTTTATCATCATCTCCTCGGAAAGTTTATAAAGTTTTTAGGCTCAAAAATCATCATCTCCTCGGAAAAGTTTTAGTCACAACTGCACAAAGTCACCAGTCCACATGAACTGCACAAAACTGCACTCACAAAACTGCACAAGCCTCACAAATCTGCACAAGCATCACAAATCTGCACAAGCCTCACAAAACTGCACAAGCCTCACAACTGCACAAGCACAAGACTCACCAGTTTCACAGGTTTCACAAGTTACACGTTTTGAACATGATTCTCACAAATTACCACTGCAAAAGTTCACAAGGTGTACTAATATTCTCAAAAGTTCACAAGGTGTACTAAGATTCTCAAAGGCACCCCATATAATCCCAGGTGAAAGAGACAAAACCAACAACAATCAACCAACAATCCCAGGTGAAAGCAACAACACCAACAACAATCAACCAACAATCCCAGGTGAAAGCAACAACACCAACAACAATCAACCAACAACAAGCCTACGTAGGCACCCCATGAAATCCTAGGGAGGTACCCCATAAAATAACAGGTGAAAGCAAGCTACACCAACAAGTGGTCCAGAAACAACACCAACAAGTGGTCCAGATCAACAACAATCAACCAACAACAGATCAACAACAACAATCAACCACCATGTCATTTAACACACAAGAGGTAAACAACTTATCAAAGGCTCAGATTATTAGCTTTATAGCTCATGTTGGCTGCAAATTCAGTTTTGCCTCGCCAAAACTCCTTTTAAGTTTTTTTTTTTTTTTTTAAAAATCATCATTGCCTTTTTTATTTCATTAAAGTTGCAAAATGACCTTGAATGGTCACTTTACCATCCAGTAATGAAATTTTTTTATACAAAAACACTAAGTTTTTTTCATTAAAGTTGCAAAGTGAATCTGTAAGATATAACTTTTCACATACACATCAAACCATAACACAAGGTGGAGTATAAGATGGAATTCTAGAGAGAGAAAGTTAGAGGTTTAGGGAACTTAGTGAGAGAAAGTGAAAGATATTATTATGAGCTCCAACTCTCTACCTTGGGAGGTAGAGAGTATTTATAGTCTTACACAAATCGCCACACTTTGGGCTGTGGATCAGGCATACAGTGGGTAAAGACCCGTCCGTCCTCCACGGTGTTACTTAACTAAATACTACTTAACTTAAAATAACTACGACTACGAGCTTTCTAACGATTACATATACTTGAGGTGACCGACTCTTTAATACTGGGAATTTCTAATTCCTAACAGAATCACTTTACCATCCAGTAATGACCAGGATTAAATGAGGTGCCTGCCAAGGATTTCATGGGGTGCCTGCGTAGGCCTTCAAGGGTCATGCTATGCAGGCACCACAAACCTGCAAAACATAATGAAACATATTACTTCTAACATATAATCAAACTTTAACAGTAAAGTTTTTAGATCTGAAATATTTTAAATTAATCAAAAAAAAGTAAACTTTTTTTTAACCAACCTCAAGATTATTTCAAAAACACCTACAGATTCAAGATCTAAAAATATTTCAGATCTAAAAACTTTAACAACGAAAAAGATACCAGTCACAAAACCACCACAGGTTCAAGATCTAACAAGTGTAAAACTTGTTAGATCAAAGTTTTTAAATCTGAAATCTTTTCAAATAATCAAAAAAAGTAAAGATTTTTTTTAACCAACCTCAAGATTATTTGCAAAACACCTTCAGCTTCAAGATCTAAAAAATATTTCAGATCTAAAAACTTTAACAACGAAAAAGATACCAGTCACAAAACCACCACAGGTTCAAGATCTAACAAGTGTAAAACTTGTTAGATCAAAGTTTTTAAATCTGAAATCTTTTCAAATAATCAAAAAAAGTAAAGATTTTTTTTAACCAACCTCAAGATTATTTGCAAAACACCTTCAGCTTCAAGATCTAAAAAATATTTCAGATCTAAAAACTTTAACAACGAAAAAGATACCAGTCACAAAACCACCACAGGTTCAAGATCTAAACAATATTTCAGATCTAAAAACTTTAACAACGAACAATATACCAGTCACAAAACCACCACAGCTTCAAGATCTAAACAATATTTCAGATCTAAAAACTTTAACAACGAACAATATACCAGTCACAAAACCACCACAGCTTCAAGATCTAACAAGTTTTACACTTGTTAGATCAAACTTTCAAGATCTGAAATATTTCAGATCTAAAAAGATTTTAGATCAAAAAACTGTAACAACGAATAAGATACTAGTCACAAAACCACCACGTCTTAACAATATGCCCATTCAGATTCATGATCTAACAAGTTTTACACTTGTTAGATCAAAGATTTTAGATCAAAAATCTTAAGATCTACAACTTTTTTAGAGAGAGAGAGTGGTAGTCTCACCAAGTGAGAGAGAGTGAGAGATAGTTTTGCCAGAAGAGAGAAGCAAAGGACGAATATCACCAGCGAGAGAGTGGTATACAAAGAAACACGTACAACGTTCGAGAACCACACACGTAGCAAAAGAAACACAAACACGACATATAAACGTTGTTTTATAAACGTTTTTTATAAACGTTTTTTTTATAAACGTTTTTTTTTAAAGTTTTTATATATAAAGAAAAGTTAATACAAATTTAATAAAAGTAATAAAAGTATTTTAAAAATATTTATAAAAACATGTATTTATAAAGATACTAAAAAGTATTTATAAAAGTTTGTAAAAAATTTGTATTTATAAAAGTTTTTAAAATAAAATTGTACAAGGTTGTATTTTTTATCAAAGTTTTTTATAAAAATTTGTACAAGTATTTTTTATCGAAGTTTTTTATAAAGGTTGTTGTGTTTTTATATTGTATAGGTGTTCGGTACTGAAGTTGATTTAATTAATTGGGTGCGATCTACTGCTGAATCGATTGGTTTTGTTATTGTTATTGGAAAAAGTAAAACAGATAGAGGCTATAAGTACTCTATCGAATTTTTGTGCTCTAGACATGGGACGTCTTCACGTGAAGGTTTAGAAGATGAACTTCAACGGCAGACTAGTACCGACAAATGTAATTGCCCATTCAGATTACTAGCGAAATTTATAAAATGTTTTAATGGTTGGATACTGAAGGTTAAGTGTCCGGGGCATAATCATAATTTTCCAGACTCGTTGCATGGTTTTTCACAGGCCATGCGATTAAAAGAAAGTGAGTTAGTTTTTGTGAGGCAGATGACAAAACAGCGTGTAGCACCACGAATTATACTTTCTTCAATAAAAGAGATGGATCCAAATAACGTGTCAACCATTAAAACGGTGTATAATGCACAAGAAAAGATACGTCGCGACAGTCGTGGTGATTTGACTCCGATACAACTGCTTTTAGTACATTTGCGACGTAAAGGTTATACATATTACCCTAGGATAAATAACCACACAAATGAGCTCGATGAAATATTTTTTGTTCACCCGACGTCATATGCCCTGTGGACAACATATCCGGAAATCATGCTGATGGACTCCACATACAACACCAACATGTTTAAACTGCCATTCTTTACAGTTGTTGGGGTTACTCCAACAAACACAACATTCTCAATGGCGTTTAGCTTTTTGGACAAGGAAAAAAAGCCAAATTTCAAATGGGTGTTGGAATGTGTTAAGTTGGTGATACAAGAACAATACTACCCGCGGGTTATCGTTACCGACAGAGATTTAGCGTTGCTTGGGGCATGCGTAGAAGAATTCCCAAACGCTAACAGATTACTCTGCCGATGGCATATCAATCAAAATGTGGTAAAGCATTGCAGACACAGATTCGATACGTTAAAGGAGTATGAGTCCGTTAGATTGACATGGGATTCGATGATTACAGCTCCGACCGAAGAAGTGTTCAGGCATTATTATCAGCACCTACGTGGTTTATTGGTCCAAAAAAAGGGTACTCGAGTTGTTATTTAATAATACATTTTTTTATTATTATTTAATAAATAACTACTCGGATTGTTTTCTCACTTTAGTAGTTCTTTGTTTTCTCAGATGTTTTCCAGTATTTTCGTAACTGGCTGCGAGATTACGATCGCATGTTTGTGTCGTACATTACCGATCAATATCGCAGCTTCGGCCAAACAACAACATGTAGAGTTGAGGGTCAACACGCGCTGTTGAAGTTATACTTGGGCTCCACACAGTCCAGCTTAGACACGTTGTTGTGTTCGGTCGACAAGATTATAGCTGCACAAGAAACTGCGATACGAGCCTCTTTGAATATAAGCAAAATCAAGAAAATGCATGCTTGTAAGAGCACTCTATTTAACGAATTGCGGTATAATGTTTCAATGGATGCTTTAAGGCTCATACTCGCAGAAAGTAAACGGGATGTTGACCCACATGCATGTGGTCATCAGATGCGGTTAGTGTATGGTTTACCATGCTATCACCAACTGTATTGGCTTTAAGCAAACGGTATGTACTTTAAAATTTATGCCTATCAAGTTATTCTTCCCGTCAATACCGATAATTCATGTGGAAGGAAATATTTCAACAAAAGTACTTTGGTGAAGCCTCTTCTTCAACGCAGTGCTCAAACTGCGAAACTAAAGATACAACGATCAACATGCTATTGGCTGAAAACAATTTGTTGCAGGCAAAAATAAAGGCGTTGGAGGCATCACTGGAATTGGCAAGAAATCCAGTTGATCACGCATGTCAGCCGAGTGGAATACTAGCAACATAGAAATCAAAGCGTCAAACTCGTGACGCAACTTCTTCTCCGAAGTGGTTTCATGAAAACAACTTTATAAAGGAAGGTGTACTTAATAGCCATAACTGCCCTTCTTATTGAACTATCCGTATTTAAAATTTCATGTATGGCAAACGAATTTCGGTTATGTCAACCACTATCGTACCATTTGGTATGTGATTGGCGTAGACTACTGGTGTACGTACACCCAGTTGTAGGGCAAATGAAAGACGCTCATACTCGGAATTTCGTAGGTAACTTTGTAATATGGCGTTAAGCAATTTATCTCACGAGAATGTTCGTACG